>CM071938.1:30095000-30272500 GCA_036784905.1 Acrossocheilus fasciatus | reverse complement strand
CATTCACTGTTGTCCATACCACCAGAAAAATGGACAGTGTTTACAGACTGTGACTTTGGTCTTTAGTATGACATGAACCAAGGATATTATAGTTTTGAATTTTTAAATTAGTTTTTATTTTAATATCGTTTTCAAATTTCCTATAATTTCAGTTTAGTTTTAGTTAGTTTCATTAGTTGTTATTTTAGTTTTTATATAGCCTATTTTAGTTTCAGTTTTAGTTTTAGTAATTACTAATTATAGTTTAACAGAGTTAATGGATCGCTTCCAGTGTAGACTAAACAAGACATTTAATTTTAGCAAATGTTTGCAGTTTACAGTTAACTCTTGTGCAAACCTCTTAATAATGACAATAAAATAATTATTTACAATTCAACAAAAAACAAAAATATGCAGTGTATATGTATACAATTTATTAATTCATATTCATGTTCCTATTCATTCATATTAAAGATGCAATCTTGTTTAATATGCCAATAGTTTACAAACAACAAGTTAATCAAGGTTTTCAGAGTTACTAGACCACATCAGGCAGTTGAGTTTTTATGAGGGTTGGAGCTAAATTCTGCAGGACAATGACCCTCCAGTGCTGGATTTGAGGAAACGTGTCCTGTGTCCCAATGTGCACACTATATCTGTCCTAAATAGTATTAAAAATGATTAATATCACATAGAATTTGGCATGGACAGTGTGCATATTGGGACGCAGGTTTGTTCTTTGTAATCGTCATTGAAACTCTGTAAACTTCATTTTTGTCCATCTGGGTTTTCAATGCATTAATTTGTTGTATTTTTTGCATATACGAGACACGTTGCACACTGTATGTCCCGTCTCCCTCAATGAACGTACACAATAAGAAGAAACAATCTAAAATGCTTTGAAACCTCATACTACTCAAAAATAAATGCGATATTGTGATTTAAATTATGTTTGCACTTTACTTTGATGAGCCGCTCCAGCGCGAAGCCGCGCACGCGCTTCAGATGAGCAACGCAATCAATTCCAGTTATTCTAAAGCCCCTTTTACACAACACGGCCAGCGGTGAAAACACAGCTCGGCTATTGCTTTCTCTCATTTCGGATGGGTTTTATACAGTCAAGGCGGTGCTCGTGTTATGGACTCGAGGCGGACGTTACCATAGTAATCGCAAAGCGTGACAGTCACTAAAGTATTAGCTCATCCAAAACTTTTAATTCTGTGTCTGTTACCACACTCTCATGTTTTTGTCGCATATCAAGCATGCTTTTAAATGTTCGTGCGCTGTAAGGTGTGCATTATTATTATTATTATTTCCCATTTCATATAGTTATTTCCTATTTCATAGCCCACGTCTTGTTTTTTAAATGCAAAAACGCATTCTCTGTGAATAGCCGGTATCGTTTACATTTTACCGATACCGGTACTTATCGATACTCTTATGGATACTATTTGGTGCAAAAAGATATGATGTGAAAAGTTGTTGAACATTTCAAGTTATTTTATTACTGCTGAACTTTAGCAACTGTATTAAAGTTATTCAGTCAAGAGCAGTGAATTATATTTCTCTTTGTGTTTTATTTTATTAACATTAAAGGAATAGTTCACACTAGCCTATTTCAGAAATGAAAATCGTGTCATCATTTACTCACTCTCAAGTTGTTTAAAACCTGAATGAGTTTGTTTCTTCTGTTGAACATAAAAGTTATTTTGAAGAGTGTGGGAAATCAAACAGTGACTTCCATATTTTTTTTCCTACTATCAAAGTCAGTGGGGACCAGCATCTGTTTGGTTACCCACATTCTTCAAAATATCTTCTTTGGTGTTCAGCACAAGAATAAAATTAATACAGGTTTGGTACAACATAACAGTGAGCAAATAATGACATAATATTCATTTTTGGGTGAACTATCCCTTTAAAGGAACACTCCACTTTTTTTGGAAATAGGCTCATTCTCCAACTCCCCCAGAGTTAATAAGTTGAGTTTTACCGTTTTTGAATCCATTCAGCCGATCTCCGGGTCTGGCGAGAGCACTTTTAGCATAGCTTAGCATAGATCATTGAATCCGATTAGACCAGTAGCATCGCGTTCAAAAATGACCAAAGAGTTTCGATAGTTTTCCTATTTAAAACTTGACTCTTCTGTAGTTATATCGTGTACTAAGATCGGCGGAAAATGAAAAGTTGCGATTTTCTAGGCTGATATGATTAGGAACTACTCTCATTCTGGCGTAATAATCAAGGAACTTTGCTGCCGTAACATGGCCGCGGCAGGCGTAGTGATATTACGCAGCGCCTGAAAGTAGAATTAAGCAGCTTCTAATTCGTCATTAACATTGAAGTATACTGAGATAAAACAAAGCAAGTATCCATAACAGTATGGTTTGTCCTGAAGCTTATTGGTAGTCCGGGATTGACCCAATTACGTACCGGTCCAAAAAAATATGGTTCTCGGTACCCATCCCTCCCTAGCCGCTTAGGACGCAGCTCACGTGCATGAAGCGCCACCTATTTCCCTAAACAACCACATGTCCGATTTTATGGCACAGAATGAGAGCTTTTTAAATAATTTTTTTTTAATTTTTGCTAATTATTATTTTATTTTCGTTAGTTTTTCAGTTACTGTTGTTAGTTTCGTTTAGTTTTAGTTGACCATTTATTTAGAAATTGTAATTTTATTTCAGTTTACGAAAATGTTTTTTTGACCAATAGTTTTAGCCTTAGTTTCAGTTTTCGTTTACGAAAATAAACGAAAATAACCTTGACATGAACTTGGAAGTTGAAAAAAGTTGGTAAAAGAAAATTCTGTTCAGTCATCTTTAGCCCGGCTACCTTTGCAGCTTAAAATATTTTAAATATGTTGTCATAATGTGTATTTCTGGTGTAGTAATTTATTTATACCCTCAAAATGTAAAAAAAGAAAACAAGCAGTTAATGAATGAACTTCATAACCATCAGCATAACTTCACCCACCAGCACAAAATCTCTTCCTTGTTGAAGTGCCTGAGCCTTACAGACATCTGCTGTTGTTTGTAAAATTGCTTTTTGTGTTATTTCTTGGTGGGTAACGGAACTAGTTAGGAGAACCTTGAAAGCCAGAGACCTTTCTTCATTGTGCAGAATGACAAAGAGGATGAGAATTTTATAGAGCGAACTTTGAGTCATTATGGCTTACTCTGAAAAATAAGTAAATAAATAAAACAATAAGATATGCATAATCACAAATTTAAAGACAAATAAGATAAATATTATGAAATGGCTATTATACCTCAATTCTTGATAACAGCTGGAAGAGGATTCTCTGCTGGTTATCCACGTAATGAACAATTCTACTGTAAATCTTTCTGCCCTCCTTATGATGGACCATTTATATATCAGTCTAGAAGGTGGCCCTTAAATGAAGGAATGTGCCTCAAACTGGTTTTACTGTATCTGTCTGTTTATCTGTACTGCTTTTGTTTGAGCAGTCTACTTTCAGTAGAAAGATTTGCACAAAAAAAAAAAAAAAGTATGAATAGAAATATTGCAACGATACTTTCACTTTCGCACAAAACACAATTCATTGTTAGACGTTTTCTGTGAAGTTAAGCTGGTTGCAAAGCACTACCAGTTTCTGCCTGAACTGAAAATGACATCTGTTTTGGCACGTTATGTTCTGAAACATTTTTGTAACATTTCTATAACTTTTTTTTTGAGTTAAGTATAGAAATATATTAGGCTATGCATTGATAACATTCAATGTTGTAAACCATTTCCATGTTTTGGGAAAATGTGTTTCTTGATTTCACTGATTATCCTAAAAGGACGACGAATCAATGATTTTATTTATTGTCAGAAATTGGACTGAATTTAAAATACATCATTGTGTTAAGTCTTAAGCTATAGGAATATTAAATGTATAGTTCACACCCAAAAATGCAAATTCTAACCTAATTTTCTCACCATGTCATTCCAAACACATAAAGCCTGTAGAACACAAAAGAAAATGTGTAAGTCTTTCACTGTATGGTGAAACACACTTTATCAAAACATCTTGTTTTGTGTTCTACCAAAGAAAGAAAGCCATTTAGGTTTTGAACGACATGATGGTGATGATGACTAAAGGGTGAAGAGTAAATGCTGACAGTGCATTCATTTTTAATTTTTCATTGAAAGTGTCGGCAGCAAAAGTATGCCGTAGGAGGACTTTTATTTTGAATAACAGTGACCATGAATCTACGATTGTCGTCAGCTTCGCTAAGAAATGCGGAAGTGTCCGTGCTGCTGATTAAGTTGAGTAGAGTACTGACACGTACATAAGGTAACATAAGGTAAAATATAAATTATGCTTGCCTTGTTATAGTTAATTTACCCATTGCATCGTTCACATTTATTACAGAAATAATGATAACTGCAGACGTGTTAAATAGACATTGACGAGCGGAATCTCATTCATTCTTTCATTCATTCATCAGTTCGCTCCCTCGCTCATTCATTTCCTCATTCTGTTGTTTAGCTAGTCAGTTGTTTATGCATTTTGCAGCATCTTATACGTAGTGTGAAATTATAGTCCTATTTTAGGGGCAAAATTAAAATTATAGTGCCGTTTCATTCCCGTAAATGCACTATTATGGGACAGAATACTAGTAGTCTATGAGCATCTTATGCTGTAATCACTGTGTTAACTGTAGTCAAAACCTCTTGACTTGTGGTGATTTGCAGGTGCATTTGAATGACTGTTGTCCCCAGACCAGCTTGCTCAGGTCAAAAGAAAGATGGGTAGGCGGAGGAAGAGGGTTGCAACAGGTGATGGTGTACCTAGCCCAAGAAGGGAGGAAAAAACACCAGCTCCCCCACGCAAGGAGAAGAAGAAGAAAACTGACATTGGGAAGGTGTTTATCAATATATCCATCGGTCTGTGTATCTTCAGTCTTATCTGGTTCTTCTATGCCCTTTATATGCGCTCATCCTTGGCCAGGAGGGTTGTGACCTTGCACTCCTCTCCACGGGTCTTGGATGCTAATAGCTCAAGTCCTGCTGTGTCTCCTGAAAGATATTGGGGTACCTATCGGCCCCAGGTGTACTTCGGAATGAAAACAAGAAGTCCCAGATCTGTTGTGACAGGTGGGGTGTTTCAGATTCACACTTTATGCACCATTTCTATATTTTTACTTGTCTTTGTGATGATTTGAGGTTATTACAAGCCTGCCTTTTTCTATTGATCTAATTAGGCTTAATGTGGATGCGTCAGTTTGCTGAAATGGATGGAAATCTTAGGCACACTTGTGAGCAAGGGGACCATTTGCTTGGCTACGGGTGGGTAATGCATGACGGAGTCTCTTTTGGAGTCCAGGAGGTCCATGACCGTGAATTCACCCTGACCACAGAGTTTGTGAAGCGTATGGGTGGAGATCATGGTGGAGACTGGACTTGGAGGATTACTGCAAAACAACATGTAAGTAAAGAGTAATGCTCTAACAGTTTGTGTTTAACAGCCAGCACTAACTGATTTATTATTTTAATATCGTCAAATACTAGGATATTTAAATTCTAATATAATAGGGGTAAAATACCACAAATATATTAGTTGTTTTCAATGCACAGTCAGGGTATGTCAGGGTTTTCACAGTCCTGGAAAACCTGGAAATATCAGTTAATTTTAAAAATGAGGCATTAAAGAAAGTAATAATAATATATATATATATATATATATGTATATGTATTACTGTCGAATATTCCATTGCAAGAAATTGCTCCTTATTAGGACAATCTCTATAAAATATTTATCCATTAAGCAGAAATGACTTCAAACATCATGACAACATTGTGGCAACGTTGATATTTGAAGAGGGTCGTGGATTGAAGGCCAATCCAGTGCAAAATTTATTCGATTACATTTAATTGAAAATATACAATTTGCATGATTTTCTGAAGGTCAGATACTGTAAAGTATGGTAGAAGACATAGTTTATCAGATCCACATAACATCACAGCTTTCTGGTAGTTCCATTAATATGATATAAAGTGGTTACTTCTGATAAATACAAAATCATACAAACATTTATAATTATAGTTTTTATCTCAGTATCGAAATTGCTTCATCACGTGAAGTCTGTCTTTGTTTCTGATTGGCAGAGCACTGCTTCCTCGGGTCCTGTGATCTCGCTGATGTTCTACGCTGCTACAGATGTTCAAGGTTCCTTGCAGGCTCATGTAGAAGAGAAAAATCGCTTGAGCTCTGTGACTGGAACATCTGAGGAGCTTGGCAACTTCAAGATTACGTTTGGCAAGCCCACTGCAGGGGAAGGTGCTAGTGGCAAATATGCCAGGTATCTTGCATTTCTTGCGCATTACAAGCTTTTGTAGTAAGTAGTATTGTTAACAATAGTAATAGAGAGGATTGTTGGTTTTTAGCAGTAGTTTACTGCAACAGAATATATAATATAACAGTAACAAATAATTAAAGCAATATTTATTATAGTGTTTTTTATTAGTAGTTACTAATATTTGTTAATATATATATTATTTACTGATTTATTTGCAAAAAGCAACAAAACAAGGTAAACTATTAGTTTTGGAAATTAGTGTATTCTAATATACATGAACTCTTACTATTGGTATGATTCTCAGATAAGGAATTATGATAAAATAAGGTTTTCTGTCGTCTTATTATTTTAACAAGTTACTGTATCTTTACTGTTTTTCTTTTCAGATATAATTACTTGCAAACTAAGAGCCCTGGTCTTGATAAGCTAACGGATATAGTGAAGAACAGCCTAAATCACAAGTTCACTTTCAGTCCTTCCAAAGGTGAAAAAAGATCGTATTTTGCCGTGGATTCTTACAAAGTCACTAACCACCAGAACCAACAGAAAGATCCCAAGATGGAGAGTGATTTTGTGGTGCATCAAGTAACTGTACAAACCCCTTTCCAGATTGAAGTTTTGTTTGAATCCGGGAGCTTCCGGGAACGGCCAAATCAACTTGTGGGCTCGGTTCTTACGGACGAGCTTGAGAAGCGTAAGTTGGCATTTGATGAGAAGTTTGAGAGTTCATTTGGTCTCCAAGCTAAAGGGTTCACTACTTCACAGATTGAATTTGCTAAGGCAGCTTTAAGCAACATGCTTGGTGGCATGGGATATTTTTTCGGACAGTCGATTGTCCAGTCGGCTTACAACGAGCACCCTGTGCTTTACCCTGAGGGTCCGCTGTTTACGGCAGTACCATCTCGCTCTTTCTTTCCAAGGGGCTTTCTGTGGGACGAAGGATTTCATCAGCTTCTGATCAGCAAATGGGACACTCGGCTAACACAGGAGGTCATTGCGCACTGGCTCGATCTTATCAATGTAGAGGGCTGGATCCCACGGGAACAAATCTTGGACGATGAAGCTCGTAGCAAAGTACCGTCTGAGTTTATTGTGCAGCACAACGAAAACGCTAACCCGCCCACGCTCTTCCTGGCCTTACAAGAGTTACTGGAACAGCTGGATGCTCAACCAGAGTTGCCATCTTCTCAAACCATGATTCCTTTCCTGAGAAGGTTGTACCCTAGACTGCAGATTTGGTTTGAGTGGTTTAACACCACACAAGCTGGACCAATTTCCAATTCCTACCGCTGGCGAGGCCGGGACAAAGACACCAACCTTTTCCTAAATCCAAAGACCCTGACCTCTGGCCTGGATGACTACCCACGGGCTTCCCACCCATCTGCTGATGAGAGGCATGTGGACTTGTATTGCTGGATGACCCTGGCTTCTGGCATCATGGCAAATGTGGCACGAATACTTGGGGAAGCCCACCAGGTGTACGAAAACACCCATCATGCTCTCAGCAATAATGATCTGTTAAACAAACTGCATTGGTCCGAGAATCTTCACGCCTTCGGTGATTATGGAAATCACACTCAGGCAGTCTCACTTCAGCAGGAGAAAGTGTTCGTGCCTCCTGGACAACCACGGCACCAGTTTCCAGTCGCACGGTTGGTTCGCTCTGTTCGTAAAGCCCCTAAGCTGCAGTACGTGAATGCATTAGGCTATGTTAGCCTTTTTCCATTCTTGCTACAAATTCTGACACCAGACTCCCCAAAAATTGAGTATATTTTGCGGGACATTCAAGATCCTGACCGCCTTTGGACACCCTATGGCCTGCGCTCGCTCTCTCGCTCAGATCCCCTCTACATGAAGAGGAACACGGAACACGATGCCCCCTACTGGCGAGGAGCGATCTGGATCAACATCAACTACCTGGCAGTTAGAGCACTGCATCATTATGGGAGCAAAGAAGGGCCATACAAAGAGAAGGCAGCTACCCTATATCAAGAGCTCAGGACTAACCTCATCAATAATGTTTACAAGCAGTATATGGACACTGGATACATCTGGGAACAGTACAATGATAGCACTGGAAGGGGGCAGGGTAGCCACCCCTTTACTGGCTGGTCGGCTCTGACTGTACTGATAATGGCTGAAGAGTATTGAAAATCAGTAGCAGGCCAGAATCAGAATGCTAAATTAAGATGCTCAACTGGTGCCATATGTTTGTTAAAACAAAGTGTAATTCATTTTTACATGATTTGGATAACTGGTGGACTTTTTTATTTGTTCATTTAAATAATAGTGAAAAGTCCTGGTTAAATATTTCAGTTTTACGTCCAGTTTAATGTGATTATATCCTCAGGTTTGAAAAGCAGCAGGCTTTTTCGGGATCAGACAAAACAATATCATCTGTCTGAACCAGGAGGAGACAGTGCACTTATTTTGGTCCATTGCTGTTTGGCTTCATTTAACAGAATAAATAAAAAATAAAAAAATTCTTATAAAATCGTTCTTCAATTGAATACTTATACATATACTTTATACTCAAATATATAAATATCTATTTTTTATTTTATTTAATTTTTTTAGGTGTTTACTCTGATTATATACTAGGCTTGGAGGTTTGCTCTCTTTGTTCTATATGTAATTTTTGTGTTAGAATTTGAATTGAATTGGCCACGCTTCACAGGAAGATGAATTGCAATGACAGAAAAAGAAATATACTGAATTGCAATCTATGTATCATTCTTTCTGTTTGTACAGTCTAAACATTTTTAAACTTTTTTTTTCTCTTCAAGGGATAATTCACCCAAAACTGAAAATTCTGTCATTAATTACTCACCCTTATGTCGTTCCAAACCTGTAAAACCTCTGTTCATCTTCAAGACACAAATTAAGATAGTTTTGATGAATTCTGAGAGCTCTCTGACCCTCCCATAGACAGCAATGTAATTACCACGATCACAAACAGCATACGTTATTTACGTTCAGTGAATACTCTCCAAAATGGCACCAAGGTGACACGGAGGAGACGAATTGTTGAATAAAGTCCCCTTTTTTTCGTATAATTACGGTTGAACTCCTGATGTCGCATGGATTATTTTAACAATGTCCTTGCTACGTTTCTGGACCTTGATCGTGGTAATTACATTGCTGTCTATGGGAGGGTCAGAGAGCTCTCAGAATTCATCAAAAATATCTTAATTTGTGTCTTGAAGATGAACAGAGGTTTTACAGGTTTGGAACGACATAAGGGTGAGTAATTAATGACAGAATTTTTTTTTTGGGCAAAAAAATCAAGTTTAAATATGAAAATTTCTTTGATATTGTTTTGCAGTATATTCTCTGTCTGTACATGTACATGTAATTTTTATTCTTTTTCAGGTAGACAGTCTCAGTTTTCTTCGAGTCATAAATTTGTGACCATAAGGTAAGTGTTCGTGTAGAAACCCAGTCAACATTTCTTGCCACATTGTCAAATGAAGACCAGTGGCTCTTCTGCACATAGTTTACATTGAGATTGAAGTTCTTGCTTCTTGTACTCTACAGCATACACTGAAGAATACATTGTATTTTGACTAATTAGAAGTGCCATATTTAACGGGGGTTCAACAAGATGGTCCACTGACTCTTTGCCAGTGTGAGTGCGTTCCTGGCCAGTTGAAAGAACACTTGCCCTTTCCAGCCAGTTCTGTGTTGCCACTGAAAACTTTACATTCATTAATCTTGTACATCCATTTTTTTATGGCTTAAATTGTAATGTATGGTTAATATTGTCAAAAATGACCTGTGATAGCCATTGAAGCATTAGTAAGAATATGCCAAACTACAAACTCTTCTGTAATGTTTTTTTTTTTTTTTAGCAGGTATTTTTTTTTTCTTTTTTTTTTAATCGTTAAAAAAATGAACAAGTAAAAACATAAATTTAACCTGTTATTTCTGGAAAATATAAATATATATTTCAAAATATATATTTATTTTAAGATGTTAAAATGTTGGTAGGTCAAGTAAAAATCTTAACTGGCTGATTGAGTGAACAGAAAAATCCTTATTGTTTAGTGCTGTAGGTCTAGCTTGAATGAGTGCAGATGCTCAACATATTCATTATGTGGCATGACTTGCAAACAGTTATTAATTAAAGGTAGTATTTGCACTATAAAACAGCTTTCTGCTTTCATTAATCTGAGCTTCAGAATCTGTAAGAAATGTTTTAACATAGTTTACATACAAGTGGATCTCAATAAATTAGAATGTCGTGGAAAAGTTAATTTATTTCAGTAATTCAGCTCAAATTGTGAAACTCGTGTATTAAATAAATTCAATGCACACAGACTGAAGTAGTTTAAGGATCTTTTAATTGTGATGATTTTGGCTCACATTTAACAAAAACCCACCAATTCACTTTCTCAACAAATTAGAATACTTCATAAGACCAATAAAAAAAAAAACATTTTTAGTGAATTGTTGGCCTTCTGGAAAGTATGTTCATTTACTGTATATGTACTCAATACTTAGTAGGGGCTCCTTTTGCTTTAATTACTGCCTCAATTTGGCGTGGCATTGAGGTGATCAGTTTGTGGCACTGCTGAGGATGGAAGCCCAGGTTTCTTTGACAGTGGCCTTCAGCTCATCTGCATTTTTTGGTCTCTTGTTTCTCATTTTCCTCTTGACAATACCCCATAGATTCTCTGTGGGGTTCAGGTCTGGTGAGTTTGCTGGCCAGTCAAGCACACCAACACCATGGTCATTTAACCAACTTTTGGTGCTTTTGGCAGTGTGGGCAGGTGCCAAAACCTGCTGGAAAATGAAATCAGCATCTTTAAAAAGCTGGTCAGCAGAAGAAAGCATGAAGTGCTCCAAAATTTCTTGGTAAACGGGTGCAGTGATTTTGGTTTTCAAAAAACACAATGGACCAACACCAGTAGATGACATTGCACCCCAAATCATCACAGACTGTGGAAACTTAACACTGGACTTCAAGCAACTTGGGCTATGAGCTTCTCCACCCTTCCTCCAGACTCTAGGACCTTGGTTTCCAAATGAAATGCAAAACTTGCTGTCATCAGAAAAGAGGACTATTGACCACTGGGCAACAGTCCAGTTCTTCTTCTCCTTAGCCCAGGTAAGATGCCTCTGATGTTGTCTGTGGTTCAGGAGTGGCTTAACAAGAGGAATATGACAACTGTAGCCAAATTCCTTGACACATCTGCGTGTGGTGGCTCTTGATGCCTTGACCCCAGCCTCAGTCCATTCCTTGTGAAGTTCACCCAAATTCTTGAATCGATTTTGCTTGACAATCCTCATAAGGCTGCGGTTCTCTTGGTTGGTTGTGCATATTTTTCTTCCACACTTTTTCCTTCCACTCAACTTTCTGTTAATATGCTTGGATACAGCACTCTGTGAACAGCCAGCTTCTTTGGCAATGAATGTTTGTGGCTTACTCTCCTTGTGAACGGTGTCAATGATTGTCTTCTGACTGTCAGATCAGCAGTCTTCCCCATGATTGTGTAGCATAGTGAACCAAACTGAGAGACCATTTTGAAGGCTCAGGAAACCTTTGCAGGTGTTTTGAGTTGATTAGCTGATTGGCATGTCACCATATTCTAATTTGTTGAGAAAGTGAATTGGTGGGTTTTTGTTAAATGTGAACCAAAGACTTAAACCACTTCAGTCTGTGTGCATTGAATTTATTTAATACACGAGTTTCACAATTTGAGTTGAATTACTGAAATAAATTAACTTTTCCACGACATTCTAATTTATTGAGATGCACCTGTATATTAGTGTATTAACTTACTGCTCCTTACCTAAAGTGTCTTATCCATATGTATCCATATGGTATTCCTATTTGTTATTCATTAAATAGGTTTACAGTTTGATGAAGCAACACTTTTGGGGCCTGTAAGAGAAAAGGTAGCTAAGCTTGTAATTGTAATTGTTTTAAGTGTGTTATTGATGATGATTGGAGGGAAAGTTCAAAAGTGTTGACTTCCCTCTGTTTACACACTCCTGGTTGCGTCAGCAGTGTTTTGGAGACTTAGCCTATTGATGAATCATCCTGTATTTGAGATTTTTATTTATTCAATTTTTTACTTCAACATCTTTTTAGACAATGAAAGAAACATGTGCCAACGTGAGCAACATGACACATGATGATGAGAGAGGAGATAAACACTATATTTTCATTCCCCTTGGGCATTATAGCATGTGTGCCCTCATAGCTATTGCCATTTGAAATGCATCTCCCAGCCTTTGTAGTTTTTGGTTGTTCGGTGTGACTAAAACACTCAATGCGCAATCTCCCTCCCTCTCCTCAGACGCACGGTAGCTACAATGGGATAATAGCCAAAACAGCATTAGCGAGATCTAACGCACGGGCATAAATAGATGAGTCAGAGTTCCTCCATTTGCGCATTGATGAGATCCCGAGCCTCTGTTTGCATCCATTGGTAAGAGTAGTTGGGGCATATTTACGTGAGTCACACTTTCTTTTGCCCCGTAATGGGACAATTATTGCATTACATTCTCTAAGCTTCATGTTTTATGAAGTGTGAGAGTTTCATTTGCTCATTATATCAACTGATGGATAACAATGCAGCTGTTCATTCACACCTCATTCAGTCAACCTCTAAAGATTCAATATCATAGCTTGGAGAGTGTAATAACTGTGTACGATTGCTAGGGGGAGCCATTTAGTCACGCTCCTTGTGTCAAACAAATGTATTTTGTGACACCAGGTCTGACAGTGCTGTCTTTCAAACAAGCTACTGTATCGACTTGTCCAATTCCTTTTAACAAACCTGTTTACATCCACACTCTCCCTCAGTCATTCCACATTCAAACAGACTGTGACGTTGTCGTCTCAGGCCCTCAGCTGTGTTCTCTTGGTTTTGTGTGGAATGTAGTGAGTGTGGCTCACAGTGCCGGGGGGTGAAGTCTTGTGTTTGTTATCCCTGATAGCGTTTTTTCCATCTGTCATAAGCACTTGTTACCTCAGTGAATCGAGTGGTGATGTAATTGCTGATACAGTGACGTTCAATGGCGAACATCTCCCACCACCACAGGCTGATATGCGTCCCATGGGAGCTTGAGTTGCTGATCAACAAGCGCATGTATGCTGAGCTTTGCCAAGCGTTCACCCTTTAGCAGTGCAACCATCAAATCCAATCCACCGTCGTCTTTTCCCCTCTCTGTTCAAACTCTTTCTTTCCCACTACTCCCCCTCCTGTAGCCTTTCATGCTTGCTCACAATCTTCAGTGTAACCTCCAGACACCACTCTGGCACACTCGATTCTAGGGCCGGTGCCCCAGTGCCACTCACCCCAAAACCCAACCTCCCTCGGCCAGCGCTGGTCTGTGTGGAGATTATGTAAGCCTGTCTCTATAAATAGTGGCGCCCGGGATCTTTTGTCTTTACCTGCTCGCTCTTAGCCCAACAGTTTTATTTCTGGAGAGCTTGTGGAAGCAGTGCCATGCAGAGCGCCTGTTACCATAGTTACTTATGTTAGCGAGGAAAGAGAGAGAGAGACGCCACATTCTTATTTGGTTTTCTCATAGCAGCAGTGCAATCTGTTTGAATAGACTCATTCCTTTTCAGTCTGTAGTTGTCCCTCAGAAAAGGTGATGAATTCTTTTATAGGCTTTTACTGAATCACCTTGATAGGGTCAGTCGTTATGAAGTCTGCCTCCTGAAAGAATATGCAGTGCTAGCTGCTCGAATTACACAGTGGGAAGAGGACCGCCATGCAAGTGCACAATGAGCTTGTTGATTTCTCCAAATGGCTCAGGTGGCAGCTGGGGAGTTGAGGAAAAAGTTATGGGCCTCGTCCCCGTAACAAGCAAGAGTGCTACAACATGGAGTGCCCTGCTGCGTAACAAGAAGGAGCCCTGTCGCTGCGGTGCTAAGCTAATTTATCCTCATTTATCGTGATTAGATAACTCCAGGTAGCTGGAGGAGAGCCAGATTGGCCTGCTGGTATGCTCTGTAGCTGTGGCTCAGAGTAGAGAAGAGGTTGCTGGGAATGTGGGGGTGTCAGTCAGAGCGGGCGGGGAACTGCTGGAACCCTCCGCAGTCACGATCAGGAAGAAAGCCTAAGCTCCGGCCCCTCCCAGCCTGAAAGGCGAGGATGGATGTCCGGGGACAAGGGTGGGCGAGCACAAGGGTGTATTTCTGGAACTGCAAGGGAAACCTGCAGCTCGCTGAGTGGGGTTTCGGTTCTGCAATCGGGCTTCCCTAACCCCACTCCCACACTCCGTAGACGGAGGAGAGCGATAAGTCGCCGGTTCAAAAGATCCATGCTTTCTGAAAGGGGTTCAAGCGCTGGAGCGTAGTCATGCATGAGATTGTGTGTGAAAGGGAAAAGAAAGCGAAATAATTTGGCAGCGTGATGCAAGCTTGCATTGAGTCGTGTTTCCGGTCGCGGAATCTCTGATGTTAGCTCTCCCAATCCCTTTTTTCGGTTTCTCATTGTTGCTATGGTTTGAGGAAGATGAGCCTTCATCCGGTGCCGTTGGGGGTTTGTAATATGGGACATGCTGCAGAAATGTGATGTGGAGGGCGTATGATTCCTCTGCCTCTTGAAAACCTACCAGACATTCTTGAAAGTACTCCAAAGCCTCTCTTTTCAGAACGTCTTCATGCATTTCAAGCCCATAAGCTTGAACCTAAGCTTTTTGCAATGTAAACAAGTTGTTTTATTGTAATATTTTACACAAATCTTTGTTGCTCCTTTTTAGTGCTCTGTTTTTGTACTGTAAGATATTGCATTATTTTCCAACTTTCTCTTTGCAGTGCTGCTTCTTCCCTCAGCTCAATCATTGCCTTGGGAATTAGTCAAATTATGTGTGGATACGATTATGCCATTTGATAATGGTGTTGTTGAGCTTTCTAAAATGCTGCTATGAACAGATGGATCACGAGCATGAAAGAACATGAGTGAAGACATAGTAGAGACACAATATTCATTTCATTTTCACATGCATTGCACTGGCAGGAGCTTATACTGACAAACCAATATTATCTATAGACATCTATTTTGTCATCTGATTCTATTCAAAGACCGAATGGGCTTGAGATATCTGTAGATATTGCAGTGCAAGCTCAGATCATCTGACGTTTCCTTTCAAACAAACTTTTAAGAAAATACTGACAGATCGATGGTCTCATTACACTTTTACCTTCATTGCATTTCTTTGGTATAATAATCTTGGTAAGTGCAGGAATTACATAAATCCATTACTGAGCTCCGTGGCATTTTGCAGAGGCGAGAGGTGAGCGCTACTCGGCAGTTATCACAACAGCGTCTCAGTGTTATGAACTCTTTAAGAGGAGAGCTTTTTAATAGGTTTAGGTCAACTGGGAGAGTCCACTGGAGAGGGGGATATTAGGGGCTCGAATAGGGGAAAGTAGCGTAATGCGAACAGTTACCTCCAGAAAATGTCAAACTCGTTGTTAAGTGCGATTTTGTATCATCATAATAAGAGGAATATTTCGTGCACCACCACAGCCAATTCCATCGTGCATATGGCCGCTTCTTTGTCATCGTGCATATGTATTTATGGAAACCTCGCCTAAATGGGTTACATGGCCAATCTTTTTACTCAAGGCTGTTCCAAAATAAATGAAAAATACTGCAACTGCCAATATTTTTCAACTATTCTATGCACATGCTGTTTAAAAAAAAAAAAAACATACAATAAAATAAAAAAATACATAAATAGATTTGGTGAACAAAGGATACTTGAGTAGGCATGTGCTAAATGAGTGCCTCGCTTTTTTTCAGCCCACTGTTCAACATATTCTTCCTCTTCTCTTTTTGTCCTCCATTGGTGCTCCAGTGGCCTGTACAAAGAAATATTGCACTAGAGTGGCAGTCACAGCTATTACTGCTCAGTTGGATGGGGCAAACCACAGTTCTCAAGTGATTTTAAAGCCACCTGAACTTCTCTTAAAGTTTCTACCTACTTATTACGGGACAAGTGGACGTCATTGTCCCCAGTAGGTCTTTAACAGGGGTTTTGCAAACCATGCCATAAAATACTGCTTAAGCTTGAGGCTGTGTTTTGGAACGATAGCTCTGATCATTAGCTGGCAGACCAGCTTGAACCACAGTTCAAGATGTTTTTTGAGCGTGCTGGCTGGTCAGTGAGCTACTATGTTCCAAGGCACAGTTTCCAGATTAAACTGGATTTTGCAACAGGGAATTGTAGTTGTAGAGAGTAAAGCCACCAGTGTAGGAGTTTCCATGTGCTACTGTTGTAATTTTTAGAACATTTGGCTAAGAAGCTGCAAAACATAACTTTAATTTTATTAATCTAAAATCTAGGCTACTTTTTTGTTCTTGTGAAATGCCTTCTTAGAAAAGCTGCTTTTAAATATTGTTAAATAACTTTCAATATTGCTGTAACTTCTTGTCAAAGAGGCAAAATCCTAGAAATTGACCTAGATTTGACAGCAGTACATGGGTCAATGACAAATAAAGATGTCCAAAATCAAAAGATACATTTTAGCTTATAGAGCTGTTCCATAAAAAGTTCAAAATCTCATTTTATTTTCTTTTGTAAAGTGTATTGACCTTCACACAGCCTTTTTAAATTGTGACTCTGCTAATTATTTTTAAAGAATAATTAGGCTAACTTTTGCACTTTACTGTAACCTACAAAAAATAGAAAATGACTTTTCATTCAGAAATTGAAAACATTATCATGAAGAAGTCTTTAAGTACTTGAATGAATTGTTTACTATATTTTTGCACCAACAACAAAAAAAAAAAAAATGGAAAGAATGAAACCGTTTTCAGTTCGACTGTTACATTAGGCCAACAGCAAGAATGTCACCGATATAGAAACGTACACAGACAGACTGCAGGCCTTGAACTATAATTGTAGAATGGAGTAGCCTGCTATTTCAAGTGGCGCTCTCCATGGTGCTGGACAACAGAGGACTTTTACCGCCAGCTCTGCGCGACAGGATGGCAGAGCGTCTCAACTATCTACTTATTTGATGAAAATATTCACATTTGTCTCCGGGCCGTTTTACTTAATGTTGTACATTTTTTACTTAATGATGTTCTATGAAGTGTGTTTTATCTGTATCAAAGTATATAGTCTACAAGCACCCGAGCTTATGTTCTGGAAAATGTTAATTTTTGGACTGCAGTGACTTTACAGCTTGGTCATTGTAATGACAAAACTTTAATGAGGTGAAAAAGTTAATAAGGTGATACTATAACTTTAGCTAAAAAAACAAGGGGGATATTAATTAGAGTTGCTTTCCACGTTTTATGCTACATGCTGCAGCGTAATGCATTGCCTTTGTACCACATCACTTGAGCATGTCCAAACAAACTCACACAGTCAGTTAATTGTTACGCAAATATTTCTTACGTCGCAATGAACAACAGCATGTTGTCAAAGTTTGTGATGTTTGTTTGTTAAATATCTTGTAGTAAATTAGTTCAGTTTTACAAGACGTTCATAAAACGAAATTAAAGCAAATAGGCTGCAATTCGATGTCGAATTTTTAGAGGTTGATTTGACGGCGTCTGAAAATAAAAATGTTTTTTTTTTATCTATAATACTTTCCGTTCATTTTCGTTAGGGGCGCGTTCAGATGTCTACGAAAATGTAGCCTAATGCATAGTGCTTTATTTTTAATTAGCTAGGAAACATTCATAGCTTAAGCCTTGCTCTCCGTCGTTCCCGTACACTTAACGACAGCCCTGTTGAAGCGTCAGAACCGTAACTCTCCTTTTTTGGGGAAGCCCGTCATATCCTCTGTCCATATATGGTCACGAAGATGACACGCAGCGGGGAATCCTCTCACTGGAGACAATGAATGGGGAGGAGGGCTGATCGGTGAGACGGAGTGTATAAAAGCCGAGCGAAGGGAAGCCGTTGGTGTGAGAATCAACAGATCTACACATCTACAGATAGCTGGAGAGCTATATTACCTTGACGCAGATCTCAAAAAGGGGGAATTCCAAAGTATTTACATTTCTTTTTTGGACGAACGCCTTCACGGACTTAACTGTCGGATCGGTTTTTGCTCTTTCTTGTGTTTGCAATACCCCCTTGTCAATAACCTGCTCGGACTGACAGCCATTGGAAAGCCATTCACGGAAAGATGCTTAACAACATGGATTTGAACTCTCAAGATTCTTTTTACTCCCAGTTTGAAAACTGTAACAGTTCTGCGATAGGGATGGAAACTCACGGCTCCAAAGACAGCCAGAATGTTTTCATGGATTCTGGAAGGACAGCACCTGCCCAGTTTGCACACGGTGAGTTTCTGACAGATCTTTAAAAATCTTAGCGCTTTTTGTTATAGACCAGATTTCAGTACTGCTGCATGAAAAATTATATAGTGCAAGTTCATTTAAGCCACTCACGAAACTATGTAGTTATATAACTGATTGCACATTTCACTTAAGGCACTGACGCATGCCTGTTTTTTTCTTTTCTTTTTTTTTCTTTTTTTTTCTCTCCATCCCAGGGGCGCCTATTACCCCCAAAACGGAGCCCACGAGTACAGATCAGTATAACTCTTGTCAGGGTCCGAAAGAAAGCTACGCAACCTCCCTAGCTTACTCAGGCAGCTTCTATGTGGAAACATCTCAAGGAACACCTTGCAGCACAGAAACACTGCTCAACATGATCACCGAAATCGTTGGCATCTCAACTACCCCTGTGTCGGATGCGCATCAGTGTGCAGACGGAACGATGAACGCGAGCCGTAGCAGCTTCGGCGACGAGGGGGTCCAGACACAGGCCACCACCTGCACCACCACCCCTCCGCTGTATTCCCCGGGACAGCCAGGCCACAGCTACCCGGACTCCCAGACCGCCACGCAGGCCCAAGACTCGGCTGCGTCGCATTTAAACTTTGCCTCCTCAGCGCAAGACGCGGAGCCGCTGTCTGAGAGCGCGACGTTCCCGGTGGTCATCAAAAACGAATTCGAGAGCAGCTGCTACGAGTGGGGGACCTTCAATAAGTCGTACTTGGATGCAGGCTTCCAGTCAGAGCCGTTCTCCATGTCGAATAGTTTTCAAGCTGATCAACAACAGGTGGACGTGAAAGAACTTTTGGACTCTTATTCTCCCATTTGCACAAACCCAGAGACTGAATTCAAAGTGGAGAGTACCCTTAAACAGGAGCAGTGCTTTGGAGATACTTGCACACAGGGCTTCAGCGCTCCCATGTTTAACTACTCCACTCCAGTTATGGATATCCCACCCACCAGTCTTTTAAAACCGACCATTTTTCCAAATATTGAACTCCAGTCGAGTTGCGACACAACCTACTCGACTTCCACAATAGACTCGGTACTGTATTCATCATTATTGCCGGAGTCTTTCAGTCAAACTTACACACGGGCTCAGAAGCCTAGTCGTGTAAGAAAGAGCCCCGCTTCCTCTACCGGACCGGCCAAGGAGAAACCCTTCACTTGTCCGATGGAGACCTGCGACCGGCGCTTCTCACGGTCGGATGAGCTCAACAGGCACATCCGCATTCACACGGGACACAAACCTTTCCAATGCCGCATCTGTTTGCGGAGCTTCAGCAGAAGCGACCATCTGACCACGCACACCCGCACTCACACCGGCGAGAAACCCTTTTCTTGCGACGTGTGCGGCAAACGCTTTGCCAGGAGCGACGAAAGGAAACGGCACGGTCGGGTGCATCTCAAACAGAAAGAAAAGATGGAGTTGAAGCCACAAGTAGTCAACGCGTGGCCGTTCACTCTGCCCGAGGCCATTTAAGCGACAATTGTGGAAGGCGTAATGAGCGCTCGTTGTGCGTGATGTCAAATCTTACCGTCTTGGAAGATTCAAGCTTACTAAAACAGTTGCTTAGGCTACAGATTACAACTCCAAAGCTCAAGTGAACGTCGTGGCAACTGATTCAAGCGACCCGCATGAGCGTAAAGGTCCACTGAGGTGACGGATCCCTTTTTCGCGAAATAGGGAATAGATAGAATTTTAAAACTGGACCTCCCACATTGAACTTTGCGTGCAGCTTGAGGTGTGTGCAGCAAGCGCATAAACTTAAAACGATTGTTTTTTGTATTTGTTTTTTTTTTTTTATAATTTGTCCTCGACCATTATATTTCTTAATCGAGGAGCGTGTTTTGCAGAACACATGAACTGCAGTTCAGCACTTTCACTATGGAACAGCTCCAACCTCGACCTTGCATTGTAATGCGGCAGTAAAACGCACAGCTGGAATGTATTGCACTTATCTCCACTTTCGAACTTAAAAATGGTTTTAATTCGTGCTTTTTGGTCTTTTCTATTCTAACGCTGTCACCTGTTTAAGAATTCTTTAAAAATGCATGTAAATGTTTACGTGATATTAATAATCACTGATAGATGCTTCATGGCACAAGTCAGATTTACCTCGTTTTACAACATGGTGGCATTATTGATTCATTTGTGCCAAGGTTTTTACAACGTATTTTCCCCTTTATATCTGTTTCATTTTGTTGCTATGCTCTATCGATTAGTAATTGTGTTGTACAATTAAACAATCCAGTTCTACTGTTGTCAAATTTACACAGCGAGTGGGAAGAAATAAATACATTTATACGCCAATGATCATTTGTATTTTTCTAACAAGTGCTACTTTTTACATTTTATTTTGAACTGAAAGACTATTTATATCTTTATTTTCAATGTGTCCCTTGCGTTATGGAAAACACAGGGCATGCATAAGATGTCTTGAATTTCTTCAGTCCATAATGTATTGAATGTATTAAGCCATTTTTATTACCATTGTCTGCCCTAGGTATCTGCTATTCGATAACAGGTACTCTCGTTTTTTTACCAGACCACAATTGTGTGTTATTGTGTGACCATGTGACCCCAATTCATGAAATATGAATTATCCAGTTCACATGGCTCCTATATTTTGTGATGTGTTGAGAAAAAAGTAGAATAGCACAGGGTTCCACACTGCTGTTGAGTGATTAGAAAGCATACGTTGCTGCAGTTTTCAATAGTTCTTTCACATGATGCTAGAACAGTTTCAACATGCCTTTCAGTCTAAAAGCTTTTGTATTGTACTAGCTGAATTATTCAATAGAGGTAATGGGGAAAATGTAGAAAATGTGAACTTGCCTTAAGTTATAATAATTATACTGCAGAAATGACTTTGTACATATCAAGACCGTTTATACGCAATACTTTGGATGAACATTGATGTTTGTTATTTTTATGACGAATATTTATGAATAAAACAATTTCTTGAGGTGTTTAAGGAGAAAGCTTTTCACTGAGAATCGTCATTCCAATGGTACGGCAAGCAACATTTGCTATAAATGTTATTTTGTATATACTCCTCCCATCTGTCCTGCCCTTCTCATGCAGACATCTACACTGGCTCTGAGATCTTGCAATCTGTCGCCAAGTGCTAAGCAGCAGTGATAGGGACTCCTCAGCATGTAGGCTGCCCTGTACGCATGACGCGTCCCGCTGGCAGTACATCACTGGCTCCCACTCCAATGCGTAAGAGCCTGTGCTGTCTTCCTGACACTCTAGCTACTGTCAGTGATCGGCGTGTGATGGACCGCAAAGCGTTACATTACGCCATAATTTATTTGATCAAACTGTGGCATAGATCTCTTCTGATGCCATCACTGTCCTCTTCGGAACAGGGTGTGTCATGGATAAGTGTTTAAGTGCTGCTTTTGTACTGTAGTGGCTTTCTGTGAATGATATTCACATTTTCAAAAGGGAGGAGAAGAGATGGAAGCCTACACTCTTAAAAATAAAGGTTCTTCATTGGCATCAATAGTTCCATGAAGAACCTTTAAAATTCAGGGACCTTTTTTATTCCACAAAAGGTCCTTTAGACTAAAGTCTTAAAAATAAATCTGTGTTTTTCACAGCAATGCCAAAAAAGAACCATTTCTGGTTCCCAACGAACCTTTGACTGAAGAGTTCTTAAAAAAAGAACATTTTAAGAATCTAAAGAACCTTTTTCACTTCAAAGAAGCTTTTGTAGAATGGAAAGGTTCCATGATGTTAAAGGTTTTTCATGGAACCACAGATACCCCCAAAAAAAAAATGTATTAAAATATTCTTCACGCTAAGAAAAAAAAAAAAAAGGTTATTTTATGGTATTGCTGTGTAAACTCCCTCGTTTTTAATATTTAGACCAGAAACCACACATACCATATTTTCTAAATATAACCAAGGCTCACTAAGTGTCAGTTTTCCACAACTGAGAATTGGAGTTAGGCTAAAATCCAAATGAAACCCATTCTACTCCCTTCAATAAGTAAAAAAAAAAAAAAAAAAAAACTATTAAAACTCAAACTTTTGGGTTGATGGTGCTCCATGTTACTAAAAAAGCAACAGCCTACGTTAGGCAACCATATGTCTCATACAGATATCAACAGCCACATAATTGGTGTGTCAGAATCATTCAGAATCTTCACTGTAATAGTTCTGCAGGTATGATGTATTTTTGTAGGCAAAAACAAGTTGGCATTTAAGCACTTCTGGTTCCATCGAAGTAAATGGGCTGTTTGAATCGGTCTTTAAATGAATGCATGAAATAAGGTGAATATATTTACACATTTTATCCAACAATAATACCCCCTGTTTTTTTGTAAGTGTTCACTTGTCCGAAAAAAAGGCAATTGCTAAAGAGTGGCTAAATGGGACAGAGGTTGTCGGTGACGTTAAACATCATCACACCAAGCAGAAAAACTCATCTACTCTCTAGTCCATTTTCACAGCTTCATTGTCTTTACACGTACACTCTTACGAACTATTCAAACTCAAACTTTCAGGAAAAATGTTTTATAAATAAAGACTGAAAGCTGGCGGAAGCTTAGTAATGATGACTTTGAAGTGGTGTAGTTAATTTATAGCCTATATGCTTAGCTTCCTACATCTACCAATTGTATTTAGGCCTCAAAACTAATAAAAGTTGAGTTCATTTGAGAAGACTTTCATAATGAACAAAACACTTATTGAAGTGAAAAATCTTATTGGGTTTTTGTTGATGGAACCAGAGTGCCATGCATTTTTGGGCTCTGTAGCACAGAGTGCATTGCAAAAGCTTGTACCTTTAACCTCACAATAAATACCTATTGTATGTTGTGAGAAGGCAGTAAATTAGAAGTAATATTATATGGAAATGTAAGCTGCGTCAGAATTACTTCTTTAAATAAAGCTGCATTGCATGCATTTTTTATCAAATCAGTGAGCACATTCAGCTATTTACAGTAAAAGGGAAAAAAAAGTTAGTTTAGTTTTAAGTGTCTATATACTGTAGTTAAATTTAGCCCAAAAACGACTGATCAAAGGGCCATTCTAGCCTGTATAGGCAGATTCATTGTCTGTTTCAAGTCGCCAGTTCACAGTCATTGAAATTTCTCCATGTCCGTCAAATTAAGTGTTTGTTTTATGACGCGTAAAGGCCCGACTTTTAAAAGCCGGAGGTCTCGTTAAGTGTTACTAGCTATATAGGTCTCAAGTACACCTTATTAATCATAGTTGCACTTCAGACTAAGCTAAAAGACGATGCGGCCGCTAGATTGATCCGTCCCAGTGCAATCATTGCGTGATTTTATATCCACCTTGACGATGTGTAGCCGGCGTAGCGTGGTCCTCGGGTGGGCTTCGTAATCAGGGTGCATAATCATAAGCTACTGATGGCAATCAGCCTTAGCGGATTAATTCGTCGGATGGCTTCCCGGCCCGACGGTCCTGTCTCTGATCCTGAAGAAGGGTGTGGGTGTTTTGGAGAGAGCAAATGATTAAGATGGAGAAGTGGCGAGGTAAAAGAGCTCGTTATGCAAACATTTAAGTGTTTGATTCTCACCATTGTTCCGAAAGCGAATTTCTTCATTAGTATTACTGGTCAGGGTAGACACTAGTGGATGGATTCGAGAACTTGCCGAGGTGTTTTTATTCCGCACTAAATGGCAAGTTAATCCAAGGGGTCAAGGAGTCTTGTCGAGGCTACCGCTGTTATCCACGGTGAAACATTACTATGGCAACAAGGGTTAAGCGTCACGGTGAGCCAAAACGGAATGGAGAGGTGAATGTTTTGAGTGAGATGAGTTGCCTGAAAGCAATTCAATCACATGGTGGAACAGTTCGAAGCTGTCCTTGATGGTGCAGTAGAGGCAAAGAGCCTTTATACCCCAGAACAGTTGATTTTAAACTGTTAGGAGTTAATGCAATTCAGTTGGTATAATAATGAAGCAGGAGAATGGAGATAACAAATAGGCCTTATGCATGTCTTTTTGTGGCTTAGACTATCTTCTGGAAATGAAATATTGTTTTGTGTTACTTTTGATTGGGTGTGGCGAACCAATGAACTAAATTTGATGAAAAATGTTGATGTCCTGTAAGGATTTTTCTTTGCATTTTAAATGTAAATTGCCTTTGGTTACTGCTCACTGTGGCTTTCTCAGAGTTTGTAACTTTCATCTGAGCGCGACTACAGATGCTCTGCATGTGGGAAAAAGTTGTAATATGTGTAAGGTGCAGGTAAGCTAATATTGCAGTCAGATTGCTAAGATTGGAGTAAATGTAAACTACTTTTAAAATCTGCAATCAGATTTAATTAATTCTCTTTGACAAAAATGAGTGCATGTACTAAATTTAAGGTAGGACTTTTGATTTTTGAAGAAGGCAGTGATGTAATACTTGAGTCTGCCTCAAGTCAAAGTTTAAGACCTTATTTTCAGGAGCATTTAGACTCGGCCAGGACTCTTGTCCTGACTTGAGTATTACAACACTGTTTGAACTGTCCAATAGTTATTATTAAATTGAATAATGCAACAAGCCTTAAAGTAGCCTTAAAGGGATACTCCACCCCAAAACGAAGATTTTGTCATTAATCACTTACCCCCATGTTGTTCCAAACCCCTAAAAGCTTGGTTCGTCCTCGGAACATAATTTAAGATATTTTGGAATAGTGTACGCACTTTGCGTCCATCTGACGCTCTCCAAAATGGCACTACGCTGACACAGAAAGACAGAGAGTAGACAAATTGTTGAATGAATGTCATTATTTTTTATTTTCTTTGCGTACAAAAAGTATTCTCGTCACTTCATAAAATTCAGATTGAACCACTGATGGCATATGGACTATTTTGGCTATGTTTTTTATACTTTTCTGTGCCTTGACAGTGTAATTTACTTGGCAGTCAATGGGACAGTCACAAGCCTCCCGGTTTTCATCCAAAATATCTTAAATTGTGTTCCGAGGACGAACCAAGCTTTTAGGGGCTTGGAACAACATGGGGGTAAGTGATTAATGACAAAATTTTCATTTTGGGGTGGAGTATCCCTTTAAGCCTTAGTTTTGGACCTACCTGGGCAATGCATCTGATGTGGGGTTAAATTACAGGATACAGTGTTAAGAATAGACCGGTAATGAGTGTGAATGCCATTGATAGCATATTAATTTAAAATTTAATTTAAAAAAGATTTTCAGATTGAACATAAATGTTTGAGTGCGCAACTGATGCAGCCAACTTTTTGAATGAACTTTTTAGTCGAAATCCAAATTTGATAAGCTGCATCAATTTATTGACATTTGGATAACAGCTCCAGATTGTTATAAATATACAGTACAAGTTGTATACTGTATTAAAGCTCAGTATAAAGATATTCGTCCTGGTTACTCAACACATTAAGCTAAAAATGCAAAAATACCCATGCATCCATAGCACACATTCATAGTTAAAAGTCAAAAAAAGGCTTGAGTAGAGGCCGTTACCCTGTCCTCAGCGGGACAGTGATTGTGGTGTGGCTGACATTTGTGCCGCGGTAATGAGGCTTGGCCAGCAACGGCTATGTCACTTTGGGCCACCCATGTCAGCGTGTGTCAGAAAGAGAGGAAGAGGTAAAGAAAGAGAAAGAGAGGATGAAATTGGCTAAGATAAAAAGAAAGAAACAGCATGACATGTATTCGGATATGGAGAGAAATTGAGATTGTTAAGCGTGAGCAAGAAAACAATATGGTCAGTCACAGTCACACCGCTGCCAATGGTTTCACATGCCGTGTCAGACGATTGAGTGCCACAGTGAGGCAACAGTTACCTCAAATGAAGTTTACCACATCTGAAAACACTGGAATCCACTATCAGAAACAGGCTCCAGTGCTGTGCCGCACAATAATCATTGCCAACAAATTTGTTATTTTGTAACCTATTATTTTGGCCTCTCCATTTTGGGTTAATAGATTTTTTGCTTAATATTGTTTGTAGATTACATTTCTATATGGCAATAGATTCTTGCATGTTTATCCATTTTTTTATACCACCCCCCAACCCCCACCACCCCCACACTATCAGAATGTAATAGTTGAAATCCTGTTCCAAAAGGGCATTAGCAAATGAGTGGGTTGGCTGTGCTTAACTCACACTGTCAGGGCTCAGCAGGAGTAGTCTATACATACACTTGCTGTACTATTCCTCAACGCTGCCTGTGAATCATGGTGCCATTATATGTGCATGAGCTGTATGCACATATATCATTTGTGTCTGAACAGACATGTTGCTTTTTATGCTGACATTTTCACACTGGTGTATGCTTGAGAATTGACAAGTTTGTTTTAGAAACACTGCAAAGTGACTTGCACATAAAATATCATACAAACATAAAAGTATGTATGACAGTAGCCCCCCTGTGCACTCTTAAATAATTCTTTAAGGGTTGTGTTATGGTTAGGTAGAATCTTTACCACTCAAAGAATAGGTTTATAAGAAGTGGTGTGTGTTAGGCATCGATGTGTCTGACTTCCATCTAAAACTTCCAAAGAATTAAAAAATGATAAAAGTGATACAAGTATATAATAACTATTAAATGCATTATCACTTTAATGTTAACATTATATGTGCATGTATTGCAATGAAAACAGTTTCAATAAGATTTATGTCCTTAAAACATATATATGGCTTGAATTAAATGAATTAAAAACATCCCTGGGTTGAACTATATGCATATATTACATGTAGATACATAACCATATAGCAACATGACAACTGGTAGATGTATGTACATATTTTTAGCCTTTGATGCTCATATTTACCAAGGGTGCTAATTACTACAGCAACTGTCTGTCTCTGTGTGTGTGTGTAGCCTGCACACAGACACACACACACACACACACACACACACACACTACAGTCTTTTTAATTCCCCCATGTAATGTAAAACTCCAGTGTAATGTAAAGTTTAATGCACTTCATTATGTTGATGTCAAATAATGGAATCTATTTTCTTTCTCTTAATTTTTTTTTTTATATCAGTATTATTCATATGGTTCATATATCATATATAGTGCATTAAACTTTACATTGCACTGGGGTTTCCCAGGCTGAACTGCATCAGGTTTAACCATAAAATTTCAAATAAAAAGAAATTGTTTTTTAAAAAAAACAATTAAAACACTTAATTTGTTTACCTGCATGTCAGTGTGACTATTAACTGGCACGAAGAACTATGAACATGTAAATGTTGTATTAAATTATTGAAATAACTTCCTCAGGGATATTTCAAATGAATATTTTATTCTGATTCTGATTCTGAAAAAAAAAAAAAATGTCAAAGGGGTTTGGCTGACAAAAATATTCGGGAATCCCTGCATTAGATGAAAAAACATTCATATATATGACAACAAAAATATTTTTTGTTCAGACTTCCAGAACCAACAATTACTGAAGGTTACTGGCTATGACATAGAGTTTCATAGCTATATATTCCGAGTGTTTAGTAACTTGCATAAATATTTGTCTCATACATAGATTAATTACTTGAGAGTTTCTGTATTTCACCCCAAATTCAGATGCATGGATCACAAAATTATGTACATGACTTTTACATGGCCATTCTATATTGTGAATATAGGTCATATGGTATGACTAGAATTTTGGAAAAGGAAACTTTAAAAGAGAAAAAGCGTCACACTTTATATTAAGTGGTCTTAACTACTGTTAACTAATAACTACTGTTTTTACATTGCATTTATAATAAAAATAAAAAATAAAAATACCTGCATGTAATTACATCTGTAATTAATTTCTCCAATTACATTTATAATTACACTGTTGACCCATCCCTTACACCTTAAACTTACCTATATCACCAAACCTGTCCCTGACCTTACCTGTATCCCCCCTCAATAGCTGTTTTGCAATACAGTTACATTGGTCACACTTTATATTAGGTGGCCTTAACTACTATGTACTTACTTCAAAGAATAAGTACAATGTACTTTTTGTGTTTATACTGTATTGCAAAACAATTTTGCTGCTACTGAGGTGGGATATGGGTAAGGTTAGGGACAGGTTTGGTGATATGGGTAGGTTTAAGGGTGGGTTAAGGTGTAAGGGTGGGTCAACAGTGTAATTATAAATGTAATTACAAAAATTAATTACAGATGTCATTACATATAGGTATTTTTAAAAATATAAGTACAATGTAAAAACATGTATGTACACAATAAGTGCATTGTACCAAATGAATAATTTAAATGTAAGTACATAGTAGTTAAGAACAACTAATATAAAGTTACATCAATATTTTGAGGTAAGTAAATAGTTATTAATACCACCTAATATAAAGTGCGACCAAAAAAAGAATTAGGGAGAATCAATAAATTATTAATATTTTACTACCATTGTGTGAAAAATATGTAATCATGTAATTCATAAAAAGTAACTAGTATGAATCTAGTATATCTGATTATGAACATTTTGAATTGTAATATAATCCAATTATGCGTACTCATTTTTTGGAATCTGATTAAGTAATCCAAAATAATTACATTACATTACATATGTGTTTGTGTGTGTGCGTGTTGGTAACATTACACTATTAATATGTTCCATATAATGAATAAAAATCTTCTACTTTAATTAGCTTTTCAGAAGTCACCAACTGTGTCTCATCTGTGTTACACATTATATGGGAAATGTAGGAACATTACAACCTCATTAACCGTCCCCGCTGCTCACTGATGACCAGAAATATTAAATTCTTTGTTTAATCTGGTTCATTTTGGACTTGTTTTCAAGCTGTGTTATTTGTTATTGGTCTTTGGAGAGTATATGCAGGGTATTGTGAAACAAACTAAGATTTCCTTCTTCTGTTTGAGCATTTGAGCTTGTCACTCCCCACCCCCTCTCCCTCACATTGTGGTACACTCCCTCCCACTGTGGCTTTTTACTGAAAATGGATTGTCACTGAGAGCGAGGGGGGGTGGGGGGGGGGGGGGGGTGGTGGTCATGAAATGTGGGAGGTGGTCTGTCTTTTCGGGAACCTCGCTGTGAAAACACAGTAGCTCTTTAAGGACTCTACTTGACCAGTAGGTAGGCAAGACCATGATGGAGGATGAATCTGACCTCCACTAGTATCCTGCAGTGCTTGAGCACTTAGAAAAACCTGTCATTATGTCCTTAATTAGCAGGCCATTATAAATTGTATAATTATTCGACTTCATCTAAAGCATGTTGATTACTGAAATGACATAGGTTGGATGTTTGGTGGATGTGCAAATTAAACAGGACTTTACCTTTAAAAGCAGAGCAGGAAACAATAGTTGCTCTCTCTTTTTAGAAAACCTAGTTTTCTTATCCTCACGAGGCTGCATAAGGTGAGATGTTTGTGAACCAGTGGGAAGACACATGAAGTCTCTTCTCTACAGTAATTATCAGCATTTACTACTGAGAGGAAGTGTTTCCGATAGAGATTTAGCTTCTCCATTCTCTGTATGAAATTACATTAGTATATATATATAGCCAGCTAAGACATTGTCACTCCCTGGACACAACACAATCTTCACCTAGGAAAATGTGATATTTTCTCACAGTAAGGACACTCGAGGTATTTTTCACAAGTTTGATTTTAATCTAGTTCATTTTGCTGACAAATCAAAGAGTTTTGGACATTATTTCTGTTCTCAAGATGTTCCATGTGAAGGGGTGTCATACATCAGCCAGCAGGAGGACCTTTGATCTCCTGATGTTCACCGCTTGTTAGATACCATTTACATCCTCTTAGAGTCGGCTGGCCATTCAGATCTATTAGAAGTCAATGGGAGACCGATCTCAATCCAGATTCTCTCGTCCTTTCCTCAGTGAGCGCCGACAGCCGACTGGATTGATGGCTTAATGCATTCATGAAGTGTCAGCCTACTGCCATTGGTGATCAGTTGAGTGAGGGAAGCCCATTCCTTCACTGGGCTGCTCTACACTTTTTGCTTCTTTGTGCCTAACAGGCTGGTGGCAGGATGTGCAGGTTAAGTATTAACCAAATACAGTGTATCAGGATGCCAGTGCTAAAAGTTATGGGCATCCTGTTGGCTCGGTCTAACAATTGACTACGTCAAAGGTCTCCATAGGCATGACATTCGTCGTCCATCTTTATTTCTACACTGATAGATATCTGCATTTAAGTCGCTAGCCTGTGATGGATCTGGATACTCTTATATCATGACGTTTAACTTGCGATGTACAAGCTTTGATAGATATACTGTTAGCAACTGAACAATGTAAGATATAGCCCATTAAATGTATAGCTATGGTTGCCAGAAATTCAGCAGAAAAAAAAAGACAATTACAATGTTTGTGTGTGTGTTTACTGTATATATACAGTTTTAAGTTATACAGGCAGAAAAAATTGATGACCAGATTTATAAAGCTTCTGTATATAACTGTTTGAATCAGGTTTTCATTGTAAATTACATGGTAATTTGTTGCTTTTATTTGCAAAAACCATAATTGTCGAAGCACTTTACAATAAAATGACATATAATGTGATGTTAAACCATTTATATATTTTTCCCACACTATTTTTTAATTTACAGTTAACCAATTAACAGTTTTTTTAATTGAAGAATATATATATATATATATATATATATATATATATATATATGAATATGTATATATATATATGAAGTATACTATATATATATATACAGTATACTATATATATATATATATATATATACAGTATCTCACAGAAGTGAGTACACCCCTCACATTTTTGTAAATATTTTATTATATCTTTTCATGTGACAACACTGAAGAAATGGCACTTTGCTACAATGTAAAGTAGTGAGTGTACAGCTTGTATAACAGTGTAAATTTGCTGTCCCCTCAAAATAACTCAACACACAACCATTAATGTCAAAACTGCTGGCCACAAAAGTGAGTACAACCCTAAGTGAAAATGTCCAAATTGGGCCTAATTATTTATTTTTCTCTCCCCGGTGTCATGTGACTCATTAGTGTTACAAGGTCTCAGGTGTAAATGTGGAACAGGTGTGTTAAATTTGGTGTAATCGCTCTCACTCTCTCATACTGGTCACTGGAAGTTCAACATGGCACCTCATAGCAAAGACCTCTCTGAGGATCTGAAAAAACGAATTGTTGCTCTACATAAAGATGGTGTAGGCTATAAGAACATTGCCAAGACCCTGAAACTGAGCTGCAGCATGGTGGCCAAGACCATACAGTGGTTTAACAGGACAGGTTTCACTCAGAACAGGCCTCGCCATGGAGGGGGGTCAGCCTGTCAGTGCTCAGACCATACGCTGCACACTGCATCAAATTGGTCTGGATGGCTGTCATCCCAGAAAGAAGCCTCTTCTAAAGATGATGCACAAGAAAACCCGCAAACAGTTTGCTGAAGACAATCCTGTGGTCTGATGAGACCAAGATAAACTTATTTGGTTCAGATGGTGTCAAGCGTGTGTGGCGGCAACCAGGTGAGGAATATAAAGACAAGTGTGTCTTGTCTACAGTCAAGCATGGTGGTGGGAGTGGCATGGTCTGGGGCTGCAAGAGTGCTGCCGGCACTGGAGAGCTACAGTTCATTGAGGGAACCATGAATGCCAACATGTACTGTGACATACCGAAGCAGAGCATGATCCCCTCCCTTCTATTCCAACATGATAACGACCCCAAACACACCTCCAAGACGACCACTGCCTTGCTAAAGAAGCTGAGGGTAAGGTGATGGACTGGCCAAGCATGTCTCCAGACCTAAACCCCATTGAGGATCTGTGGTCATCCTCAAACGGAAGGTGGAGGAGTGCAAGGTCTCTAACATCCACCAGCTCTGTGATGTCGTCATGGAGGAGTGGAAGAGGACTCCAGTGGCAACCTGTGAAGCTCTGGTGAGCTCCATGCCCAAGAGGGTTAAGGCAGTGCTGGATGGTGGCCACACAAAATATTGACACTTTGGGCCCAATTTGGACATTTCCACTTAGGGGTGTATTCACGTTTGTGGCCAGGGGTTTAGACATTAATGGCTGTGTGTTAAGTTATTTTGAGGGGACAGCAAATTTACACTGTTATACAAGCTGTACACTCACTACTTTACATTGTAGCAAAGTGTCATTTCTTCAGTGATGTCACATGAAAAGATATAATAAAATATTTACAAAAATGAGAGGAGTGTACTCCCTTCTGTGAGATACTGTATATACATACAACCCGAATTCTGGAAATGTTGGGACATTTTTTAAATTTGAATAAAATGAAAACTAAAAGAATTTCAAATCACATGAGCCAATATTTTATTCACAATAGAACATAGATAATATAGCAAATGTTTAAACTGAGACATTTTAAAATTTTATGCACAAAATGAGCTCGTTTCAAATTTGATGCCTGCTACAAGTCTCAAAATAGTTGGGGCGGGGGCATGTTTACCATGGTGTAGCATCTCCTCTTCTTTTCAAAACGGTTTGAAGATGTCTGGGAATGGAGGTTATGAGTTTCTGGAGTTTTGGTGTTGGAATTTGGTCCCATTCTTGCCTGATATAGGTTTCCAGCTGCTGAAGAGTTCATGGTCGTCTTTTGACGTATTTTTCAGGCCGAAGACCATGGGCATCCAACAAAGGTCTATATATATATATATATATATATATATATATATATATATATATATATATATATATACTTTTTATTCATTTTCACCCCATTAGCATTCATTTTATGGACAAACATTTTTTCTTCTTCAACTTCTTCTATCGAGATCCTTTAGCATTTAATTTTTATATTGGAAATCATTAAATTAAGCAGATACTTTTCTTCTAAAACCAATACAAAGTTCATGACTACATGTAGTTTATATAGATCTCCATTAAAATGGACCCAAATCTTTTGTCCAGGCCACCAGGGCTCAAAGTTTCTCCCGCAGCGGTCCAGCATAGGCCAGATGTACTTTTATGTGTTCAGAGCAGCACACCTCATTATGTACCACAGTGCCCTCACATCAAACAGCCTCATTATATTTGACAATGGGATGTGCGCCAGGCGATTCCCTGAGCTGAGCGGGGGGTATAAAGTCTAACAGGTTCAAACAATTTAGTCTTTATGGATATGCAACAAGGGCCATGGGCCACCCGTCTTGTTTTATGCAGAGATTGTTGAATTACGGGGTAAGAAGGGGAAATTCATGGACGTCGCCTTACAACTCTCAGCAGATTGCATGAGCGTCAAAGCCGTGGATTGGAACAGTTTCACCTGTCAATCATCCCTGCCTTGGTTTGTCAGTTCCCTCAGGATGCACAAAATTTCAATCATTACGAAACTGGATGTATTTTTTTCTGAGGTGTAAAAAATTGCGAAAGTACTGGCTCAATGTACAGTTAATACCACTGGCAACCATATCCACCCCTATGCTAAATTGATTCGCTCCCATCTGAAGCGGCTCTATTTTTAGTTTACAAGTATCTTATACCATTTACATAAAAGCCCATATTGATCCTAATTCAAGCTATATGACTGCAATTGTTGTGAACCCTTGCTAGGGGTTAAACAAACACACCGTAGCTGTTAAATATATTAACATGCAAATCAGTGTAACAACTCAACAGCCTGTTGTCATACCTACACTGAAAGCCCAAATAAGTTCCAGAAACACAAACACACACACACACACACACACACACAAGAGCCATACTTGATAAGATATACTCTGTTACTATGGCAACATCTGTGGCTCAAGCTAAGAATGCAGAGGTCTGTACTATTGTCATTGCTGAACGTGATTTCACACATTTATCTGCACAGTGTCATTAACAGAGAAAGATCACTAGATTTTTTTTGTGCACAAGTTTCACTTGATGTGTTAGTTTTAAAAATCGCCTCCCTGTGCAATTACAAAGTCTTCAGTAAGCCAACATTCCTTTTTGTGGCATTTAGTGCCTAATCTAGGTTGATATGCATATTGTTTACCGGTTATAATCACGCCCTTCACTTAGGTCTTGTTTGTTCATTTTATCCTCTCAGTATGTTCAATGGGCACTTGAGTCGTATTATTAGCACATACTTGCTTTTTCATTGTTTGAACACAAAATTCCACAGAGAAAACAAACTTGTTTGCATTTTCAGTGCAGCAAATTCAGAATCTGAACTGAATTCTGGTTAATTTTTATATTTCTATATTTCTATTATCTTCAGATTTTAATGGCTTATTAGGTGTATCAGTACATCTATTGGCTGGCCTATGACAAATATTGATGTGAATATTGCAGTTTGATTTTTTCATAAGTATTTTACTTTTGGCATTTACATTTTTACATATATAAGGAGTATAAGGAATTGTTTTCCTGCAATAAACATAATATAATGCCAATGAATAATATAATTGTGTTGATTATATAAATTAGCACACAATATTGAAGTAGTTGTACTCTGTGCACATTCATATTTCAGTGAAATGCAACAGCACTTTTCAGCTTGTAGTGCCTGCAGTTGTTTGCCCCTTTGAGAAGCTCTATCTTTTGCTGTCCCCTGTTGATAGTACTCTTGTAATACAGGATGTGAGTAATGCATATTGTTTGCAGGTGTATTGATTTCCATTTGGCTTTAATAGAAATACACTTATTATTATTATGGGGAACATACCATTGCACAGATACGCAATCAAGTTCAGTGTAGCTGAGAGATTTCATTCTAATTTTTTGCTTTGCTTCAATACTGCACGGCTCCAATGTCTCAGTGTTTAAATTACAGCGAAAAAAAAAAACGACACATTTCAGGCACATGCTATCGTTGCTAAGCAAACAGAAGCTAATAATATCCTCAGTAAGCATTTATTGCTAAAAAGCTATGGAAAAGCACAGCACATCATGAATGGAATCCATCAAAATACAAAGGTAGATGACAGGCTAGCAATTAGCCCATAGTGTGGTTGTCACTTTTTGAAATGTCTGAATTAAAAAGACTGTAGAGAGAATGTGTGTGTGCATGCATGTGTGTGTGTATGGAAGGCTTAGGGGAAAACACTTCCTTTAATTGAGCTGCGCTGAAGATGACAGCGTTTCATCTGCAGCAGGTGTTTAGGAATTACTGGTCTCATTAAAGGCTATTCGAGGACACCGGAATGCACACGGCCATGTAATATTCTCTTGCAGATAACAAGATAGAACATTGTTATCTGTGAGGGAACAGATGAAGGTCTGATGAAACTCCTGGTGCTGTAAGTCATGTCTGTTATGGCATGCTGTGTTCATTGTATTCACTGTGATCAAACTCTAGTGGCTTTAGATAGCTAGCTAGATAGATAGAGTCCAACCGTGGTTTAACCGTGGTTTTACTACAAATAATAGTAATAATAATAATAAAAAAACATGGTTACTATAGTTAAACTATGGCAACCACAAATAGCTTTGCTACACTAACCATAGTTTAACCATGGTATCTGTGGTAAAGCTGTGGTTATACAAATGGTAATCAATATGGCAAAAAAAAACATGGTTACTACACTTTTCCCACAATAAAACCCTGGTTAATTTTCGTGAGGGCACCCATGGCTTGTACTAAACACTGCTCAACACATATTACACTGATGTGCAACCCAGAGATAAAACTTCACTGTAGCCTATAAAAATGATTTAACTCCTATAATAACGGGTGTTCACATTATTTTGTCCAATCCCTGTAGCTAGAATCTATCTAGCTGCTAGATAGATTTTCTCTGCGGTTCCTCGTGCGTATTTATAATCACACCACAAGATGGCGGTAATGTTTTACTGTAACGATGTCTTCAAGTCTCTGCACTTGTTTCAGGGTTTAGACTGAAAGTTTGCTTCTCAGTCACTGCACTGCGCTTGTTGCACATTTGATCAGGTGTTTAACATTGCCAAACAACAAAACCTCTGGACAACAGGCCAATTCTAAAACTATTATTTATTTCCACCACAAATTAGACAGGTGTGATGTATGATTTTTCTATGCACAAACACTAACAGGATGTTAATGAGTAATTGCTTTACATTAGAGCCCCGTTTTCTTTAGACAGGTTGCAGTAGATATAAATATTTTATATGTCTTTTAATATGTCTGACCAGAATGGGAAGTAAAGCTGGAAATTCATTGTCTTCTTAACCACACATAAACGGTTTGTCCAGAGCAACTTACTGTACATCTGTGGCAGCACGTTTTATTTCAACCAGCATATGTGTTCCCAAACTATACTTCCAGTGAAACGAACCATTGAGTTACTCTTTGTAAAACTGCTATCCAATAAATTTATTTATTTATTTTAATATATTGTTTATACCTACATATGCAATTGCTCCAGTGGGTAGAAACAAAATGCACTGTCAACTTAACATTAAGTAGGCTACATATAAGGAAATATTGAAATAATATTTTTCAGATACTATTTTAATAATTAGCTTTGGCTCTAGTGTAATATCAATAGAAAAGCCGATATTTAAATTCGTCTTTATAATATAACATTTTATATTTTCTTCGCACAGTATAAATAGGTATTTATACAAATGTGACCCTGGACCACAAAACCAGTCCTACGGGTATAATTTTGACAATTGACAATAATACATTGTATTGAAATTTACTACCGTAAATATATCAAAACTAATTTTCCAAAGGAGGTCGTTTGGATAACTTTAAAGACAATTTTCTCAATATTTAGAGTTTTTTTTTTTTTTTTTTTTTTGCACCCTCAGATTTTCAAATAGTTGTATTTCAGCCAAATGTTGTCCTATCCTAACAACAACAAAACTTATTTATTCAGCTTTCAGATGGTGTATAAATCTCAATTAAAAAAAAAAAAAAAAAAAAAAAAAAAAAGTTTGAAATCCCCTGATCTGTATGACTATATGACTGAATGTAACAAACACAAAATGTAGTCTACACTGCGTGGCGTACCTACTTTGATGTCAAAACCATCCGCATTAAATGCTTTTTATCTTCAGTACACTGCTAAAAAAGCTGAATCACAGTCACCTTACTTAAAACCCCGACTCCAAGCAGGACAAGTAGGGCATGCATTCTGCGCGTTGCGGTGAGCGTCACACACACCCCTCTCTCTTTTTTTTATTTCCCTGCGCCGCGCGACGCGTGTTGGTTCGCGCTCGTCTTCTGCTGCAGAGAGTGGCGCTCGTGACGTCATCCTGCTGGAGAGGCTGCTGGGCACGGGCGGAAAATGGGCACAGATCTGCGAGGTGAGAGGCACACTTTCTGACACATGTAACATGTTTTGGATGGTGACAATGGGAACAGCGTGTTTCTAGTCATCGGGTTTGCTGATGTTAGCAAGCGGCGGTCATGTGAGGGGCTCGAGGAGACGGATTTGTACCGCGACTCGCCTACGTTATTGGAGAAAAATGGTGAAAATCTGTTGAACCGTGGTTGCGCCGTCGGGCACGATTTTGCAGCGAGGTAACATACCTCCAAATATATGCCCGTGACCGATATGCTTGAATCGCGTTTGGCATTATTATTACGTGTCTCATGAAATGTGGCATCTCCATGGTTCGTATTAAAAGCGGCAGAGCCGCATGCGGTATCATTTCTCACATCCACGGACCCAAGAGAGTGAGAGCATGAGCTCCATTTCTGATTATTTAGTGCCTCCACCCTTATCTTACATGACATGTTTGCCCACGACCGCATCAGCTGTCAATGACACGGAGCGCAATCCTGATTATTTAGGGAGAGATCCCCTGTCAAATGATAGGTCTTGTCTCAAAACCTAGTGTGCTGCCTAACTAGACAGCATTTTAGCTGCCTACGTAAACATGGCCATGATGTCGCCGGCCTTTTTCTTGTCTGGATGTTTCCAGTTACAGTAGCCTAATCAGTAGCCTATAACAACACTTTTTTTTTTTTGTTGTTGTTGCTATTTTACACGTTTGTGTTGATAGATGGCATAAAAGGCATTTTCCTCAAATACACTAAGCTGCTGACAGGTTATTATGGATAGTTACATTTTATGGTTTAAGATTGTTTTAAGTACACTGGAAAAAAGTTGAATCAAAGTTGGTCTAAAATTACGACTGAATATTGATTGATACAGGCTAGTTGTTTTCACAAACGAATAGATCAGTTTTTGTAAATGTCAAATAACTAATATCCAGATATGATTTTATATGTTATTTTATAACAATATCTACACTAATAATAAACTATTTGCTACACTGAAAACTTGCGTTTTGCATAATTTGAAATCTATAATAATAATAATAATATTGTTTGTTGATCTAGAATGGTCACAAATTTATTTATCTCCTTGTTTTGGACAATCTAACTTATATGCTAAATGCAGTTCTCACTTGGCAATGCATGGTTACAAAATGTTTTTTTTTTTTTTTTTTTTAAACTTGAAGAAATGGTGATCTTGGTAGACCCAACATTATACAACCAATAACTAAGAAAATTGTGAATATTGTTAAAATATTGGTCAAAGCAATTTGTTGCACTTATTTCAACCAATTTAAAAGAAAACCGATGAAGAGCCATTGTAGATGTAATTTCCCTTATTTTTGTAAAGAAGCCCAGACTTGTCAATGCTGCCTGTCAGCACTGCATGATGATAATAAGACTTAATGACAATAGACAATGAGGCATAGTGTTATTTACTGCTTCAGACATTGGTGGTCCCCTGTGTCTGATCTGCTATTGATCTCAAGCATGCTTGGGACTGGTTTGTTTACCTCCTGTGTGGAGTCCGGTTTTCTCAGATTTCATGAGTTCTGTTTGGGAAATGTGTAACAAGTTGCTTTCTAAAATTAAGAAAGAATATTTGCATTATAAAACCTGTACATCATATGCAAGCCTATTAAAGTATGTAATGGGTAGTGTTTTGACAGGGGTTCAGGGAGCCTTTAAGTAGTTATAATAATCCATGTGACATTGGTGGTTCAACCATAATTTTATGAAGCTACGAGAATACTTTTTGTGTGCAAAGAAAACAAAAATAACAACTTTATTCAACAATTTCTTCTCTTCCTTGTCAGTCTTTGATGCGGAGTCACACATTTATCAGTAGGCCCAATGCAAAGTTTGAAATCATTATTGTAGTGCGATGATTGTTTGACAGGTGAGTAGATCAAATGTCCAGGTTGTCTGGGATGCATGAACTTTTACACTATAGATGCCACGTGATCACAAGTTTTTTTACTGATCAGATCACAGAACATTTTAGACCTCAATTTAATATATTTAGCATAGCCGTCAGTGATCAGATCATTCAAAATGGAAAGTAGCAATCAGCTTTATAAAAGTACTGTATTTATGCCACTTTAGACAGCTGATTAGGAAGCCTGACAGACCCAATTAAATCAATTTGGTTGGTGAAAAATGATGGAATAATTATTGTTTAGCAGAGCTGCACAGTGTAATTCCATAGAGTTCCTATGTGTTTCACAAATCCATATAAGGCTTAAAATCTACCAGCAGTGTAAATATGTTTAAAGTACACAGAGGAGTGACCACAGGCTATTGATGTTGATTAAACCCAAATATTAAAATGGAAAGCACACAGAGGTGAGATAATGCAGTAGTTATATTTGTTAATTGCATCTGTTAACACAATGAAAACGTTATTTTAGTATGTCTCCTTTCTACCAACTGAACCACAGCAAACTGTGCACTAAGTGGATGCGAATGTTTGCTAACCTTGTATGGAAAATAACATAATTGTGAAATCGATTGGCCTGCATCAGCTAGTGGTACAGAAAGGGAAGTGTGAGAGGGCCTTTAGTGTTTTATTAGGATGTCTTCCCAGACTAGTGGCATGTGATGAGCTGTGGGTAATGAGGGATAATTGGCTCAGTGAAATCCCATGGATCAATAGGAGCCAGACGAGTCTTTCGCCAGTGGAGCTTCAACTTTTGGAATCAGCCATCCTGAGCAGCCTTGGCCTTCACTGTCTTGAGTTTTGCTGAGGCAGCTATGAGGATTTTTTGCATGCTTCATACAAGCATTAGCATTGTCCTTGTGATTCTGCTACTATGCCAGCTGTCTCTTCTGGTTGTGCTCCTTTATGTTATGTTCATACAGTGACTTGTACCTTCTTGCCTATGTTTGAAATGGCATTCACAACCCATTTCACTTCTGGGTTAATATCTCAGTTGGTCGAGTGGAGGTCAAAAGTTTGTTTTTGTTCCAAGAAGCTCAAGACAAGAATGTAAATGTCTATATAACTAAAATTTGTTGTGGGCCTTGACACAAAGGTGGCAAATGTGGTTAAATCAAGTTTTAAAAAAAGTGGTTTTGCAATACAGATACATATAAATAATCACAAAAATGGTAGAGAAACTTTATCATTTTTGAAACTTCAGATGGACTGACCCTTTTGTAATGCATTTTCTGGGTGTAACAAGAAATTTAATGAGACAAACCCATAAGGCAGAACTTATTGGAACAACCAAACTGATTGGATTGATTAGAAAAATAAGACAGCTTGGCGCAATTGGAAATCATTTCAAAGGCAGAACAAGTTGTTCAATCTTGATGAAGGAAGAAGACAATTTATTTTTTATTTTTTTAAGCTTAATAAGCATAATATGCACCGTTGATGAATTGTACATGGTAAGACCATGAATATATAATATGAAATATGTATTATGCAAATTGGGTTTTCAGGTACACATAATTTGTGCCCTAAATTTGCATACTGAGCTTACTTTAAAATTCCTTTCAAAGATCCCATGAAAATGCTTGTCATGTTTTTATTATTATTTCTTATTTAAACTGGAAGTTTAGATGAGGAGGCAATGCTATAGATTTTTTCCATGTGTTCAGTTTTACAAAAAATAAGTACGTAAAAACAACAACAAAAAAAGTAGGCATAACAGTATGTTTATTGAATGTTAATATGCTTGTGGAATTGCGCAACTGTAGCATTACTAGAGTCTGAGTTATTTGCTTGTTGTGACCCTTTTGTGATACAACACAATGGACTCTAAGAGCTGAGCTATTTTGGCTACTACTTTTAAATCACAGGGGCATGGTGTGAGCATGCTAGCATGTCCGGCTTTACTCACTGAGGAGAAACCACTACTTCCAAAGACGAGAATATGTGATTAGGAATCGATGTAGCATTTTCAGGGAGGTCACTCACTGGCTCAAGACTTGTGAAATGTGGCTTAAAAAAGTGAAATGCATGGAATTGCATTATACATTTAGGTAACAAGGATCAGTCAAAATCTTATTCTTGGTCTAATCATATAATAATTTGACTTCAGTTCATTTTCCTAGACTTAAAGGGTATATAAATAAATGTTACTGTGTTGACTCAATGGGTAAAATGACAGTATTCAGCTTGTACAAAGCCTCTTTCTATTCCATGAATAGAATTCAAATGTCATCATGAAAATTATGTAATGCACTGATGAGAAATACAGAGAACATTGCTCACCATGACCTGATGTAATAATGCACAGTGACGTAGACACTTGTGATTTGCATATGTATGAATCTTTCAGTAAAATGTTAACACCGTGTCCTAACCAGGAAAAAATGCCATAAGTTTTTTTTTTTCCATTCATGTTTAAAGCTAAAGTGACATAATGACATCACAGCCAATCAGATCACTAAAAATAAGACATTATTATTTGTGTGGTTTTTCACACAACACGTAATGTCCCTTATGTTTTAGATGCCATCTTTTTTTTTGTTTTTTTTGTCTTGCTTTCACAAATCCTGTTTGATTTGTCATGTAATATCTCATGTTCTAAAAATAACTCCATAAGCAGGAGGCCCAATGAGTTTTGGAATGGCTGTGGCTTTTCATTTTGTGTGTTGCATATGGTTAAAACAGTGTAATGTCAAACTGGAACATGAAAAAAAAAAAAAAAACTATGCAAATTTTCATTAATTATTTAAAAATATATATGAACTGATAACAAAATCTATACTTTTTAATCTATACTAATATTATATTTTGTCTAGAATGTGTTGTTTCATATTTTTGTTTGAAAATTAATAATAATAATAAAAAAAAAAAAAAAATCAGTGATTTTAAATAGTACAATTGAATTTAAACATCAAAACATAATATGCAGTATGCAGATTACATTTAACAGTATTACTAAATTATTAGCATTTTTTTTTTTAAAGAATACCTTTAAAGCGATCGTTCACCCAAAAATGAAAATTCTGTCATTTACTCACCCTCAAGTTGTTCCAAACCTGTATAAGTTTCTTTCTTCTGTTGAACACAAAAGAAGGTATTTTGAAGAATGATGGTGATTAAACAGTTCCTGGTAGCCATTGACTTCCATAGTATGAAAAAAAAAAATACCATGGAAGTCAATGGCTACCAGCACCTGCTTGTTTACCAGCATTCATTAAAAAATACCTACTTTTGCTGTTCAACAAAAGAAAGAAACTCATACAGGTTTGGAGCAACTTTTTTCAGAATTTTCATTTTTGGGTCAACTATTCCTTTAAGTGAGCATTAGATGACAGCGAAGGCAATCTAAATGTAGAAATATAGAATTTAAAATAAATAAATAAAAATCAATCAATCGACCAATTCATATGTCATTTATTTATATCACAATATGCTAATTCTTTAATTGATAGTAGCATCTTCTCTTGGAGTTCCCTGCATCCGCCCATCTCTCCGAAAAGCAATCCACTGTCATTCACTCTCTTCTCAACATTCTTCCAACATTCTTCCTGCATTCTTTAACTTATCCACCCCATCCTCCTCTCCTTGTTACCTCTCTGATGATTCATCATTACTGGCTGGCTTGTTTGTATCCATTTATTACTGTGCTTCACATTCTAAGCTTGTATCCGTGGCAACAATAAACCTCCATCTTGGAAGCAGCAGTTTGTCTGCAAGACTCAAACGGCTCTCTGTCATCAAGGTCAGAGCTGATTGCAGGAACGTTGATCGTGATGTAGCATCAAAGCGGCCACTCTTTCATAACCTCTGATGGCACCGGGCTGTTTCCTAGGCTTAAATGGCTGCTGTTAAAAGAACCCTTTAATGGTTTTAGTTATGTTTTTACTGCTAATGCTTGCTAAGAAGGCCTTAATCAAAAGTCTTTTGTTATCCCATTACAGATCTGAGACTAGAGAGTCTTCAAGCCCCATTAGTAATGAAAAGGTTTTCTCTGTCTCCTCAGCTAAGGAGGACGGAGGTTATAGAGAGGAGACAAACCCAGACAGAGATCATTTGTGGCACAATAGGGACAGACCAAGAATGATACCAAGTGCCTATAATGATGTGCACTCCTGACAGAATGACATATGAAGACATCCACATAATGAAACTGATTGCACAGATTCTCATGTGATTCTGCTTTTTAAATCATGTGTCACAATAGATGATATAATGACGATGCTCTTATCAGCAAGCACCCTCAGGGAAAGAGTCCGTGTTTTGTACCCAGTGGGAGAAAAATGCCACTGCTTTCACCCATCATGATTTGAAGAGCCAAGGACAGCAGATGTGGTCTAGGTTTTGACATGATTGTTTAAGCATGTTGTCAGATTTGTTTTCCTTCTTTCACTTTTTCTGCAATGAGAGATAGTCCAGCCAACCCAACTCAATGTCACTCTTTCTGAAATCACACTCTGTTTATTACCTCAGACTAAGTGCTTCTTGCACTGGTCACATACAGTAAATAGTAACAACGTAAACCAGCCTAAGGTGGTCTTACCTGGTTTAAGCAGGTTTAGCATGCCTCCCAAACTAAGTCCAAGACCATCAAATCAGACAGTGATAGTCTTGAACAATGGTAACCAGATTTGTGATTTATTGTGATTTGATGCTTAAGAAACATTTCTTTTTATTATCAATACTGAAAATACCTGTGCTGCTTAATATTTTTGTAACAATGTAAAAGGCTTTACCATCACTTTCTATCAATTAAATGCATCCTTGCTGATTAAATGTATTAATTTATTTAGAGCTTACTGATTTACTGATTTGATACTGAAACTTTGGAATGGTAGGGTGATGTATTTGCATCTTTTAAAATTGCTTTTTTTTTGTTATATAATTTTTGTTACAAAATTATTATTTATCGTTTTATGTTGAATCATTGGTGATTTGTTTCCTTAAATTATGAATGACCACTTATTTATTCCTTTATAAGTGCGCAATCTTTTGTCTTTTTATTGTCAAATACTAGGAATCAAATATATTTTGTGATTCAGCTGTGAATTGATTGCCTTAAAAATAATAAATGAAGAAATTCTGTTTGGAACATGAAAAGGAAATAAACTTCCGGAGCCAAGCTAGACAATTTAGCGATTTCCGTTCTACTTTATAATATTGCTCGTTAAATGCACTGTGCATGACCTACTATGGCAGATTATTTGATTCAGTATCTTGGATTAATTTTGGGAAATTGTGCTCGTCTAATCCCCAGTTGAATGAATATGACTGGCTTTTTCAATGTAGTCTCAGCCTGAAATTCATTCCAGGATCAAGTGTGCAGGATAAATACTCATCATTTCGGTTTCATGCCCATTCTTATCTGCAGTGTTCGCAATACTGTGGGAATGAAAAGGGTGGGAATTGGAACTGTATGAAAGACCGGAGAACACTAATGCGGATTAATTACACCTTAAGACTTGTTTTATGTTGATGAAGTACCTCTTTGGAAATAGTTAGATGAACTATCGAGCCACGTGACCTACTACCAATAATTTCACACAATAGGCACCTCCTTTGCAGTGTTGTTAAGCTTCTAAGAGACTGTCCCTTGAACTATTGCCAAACATTACATTGAGTAATCGCCATGTAGCATGGCATATTGAAAGATATACTTACTTGATAGAGGCCTGGACATAATATGTTAATTGCCATTAGTGCATAGAAATGCATATTCAGCAAAAACAGAGTCCAATTCTCAGTTCCTTAGAGGCTAAAGCCTCTCAGAGAGATTAGTCAACTCAAAATCTTTGACTTCTCCACCATTGCTTTAAATTGTCCTGTATTTGTTATACACTTGCATGTGCTGTTCATTTTACTATACACTCAGCCAAGTGGAAATTATCCAAAAAAGAGTAGGGTTTGTTAGAATAGATAAAAGGAAATGATTTTCAGTTAGTGCAGATTTCAGGAACAGAGGTTTATATTTAACCCATGCTTTTATTCAGCATATTGCAATGCACAATTATAAATGTATGCCTCCAGTGAGCTGATATCAGCTTTTATGTTTGTCAGGTTGCAAGCAAAGCATGTCTACACATCCTGTGCTCACTGAGTTTGCTAAATATCTAAATCAGAAAGCTCTATTAGCTACATGTTTATACATACAAGAAATCTGACATTTTTGTGACAGAAGATTCCAGTACTTGCAAAATCAAACTGAAATTGGGATGCACAGTACTGGCAGTCATATTAGTCAATAATTGTTACTTTTTAATGTCATCTGTATTGTTCCAATAAGTAAAATAGACCTGTATCTTTGAATTGATAAATTATAGCCAAATGATAATGGACCCAACATACACACATATTATTAATATACCTTTCAAATCTTACAATTCGCAAATATTAAAGTCTCAAATCCAAAGAGATATTCTTTCTAAAAGTTAAGACTCAACAATGCCTTCCTAAAACATCTCATTCAAACACGCCCCTATATATCTACGTCACTGTGTTGGATGATTTGCATAACACCGCCCAAATGTTTACGCAAAGAAAGAAGGCCTGACTTTTATTCTCGCTGTAGTATTGTTGCCACCACTGCAATGTCGTGGAGACGCTGGGTGTTTCCAAATATGGTAAGGGGTGTAACATTTCCATCACACGCTTGAGGTATTCGGCCAGTCACAACGCACTGGATAGCTGGCCAATTAGAGCATAACCGCACTTTTAAGAACCATGAGCTTTGTAAAAATCGACATGTTTCAGAGAGGCGAGGCAGAGAGGAGCAACAATAATGCACGGTATGTGGAAAATAATGTGTTTTTTGAAACCACGTAAACACATTGCATTACAACATATACACAAAATGATGTTATTTTTAGCATATGAGCCTTGAAAATATTTCAAGATCTTGAAAATGGTATTAAAAAGTGATAAATCCAAAGTGCTGATACCTGCAGATACCCTGAACTGCAAGCTTTAATATTTGTTCATTTTGTGTGTCTTTTCTCTCTTTTACTAGGACAAAAGTTTTGGACTGTGAGGAAAACTGATTAAGTGCCAGAAATAGGCCTAACAGCAGTCAAGACCTTATTGAAGAACTAAATCAAGAACTTGTGACTCAGAGGGAGCATGTGTGATGATCTCCTGTTCCTTTCTCAGCCTGCAGCAAACTCAGTGCATCTGAGATGAGCGGTCCTCTCTGGTGCCCGGCCGCTGTCCCTGCCTGCTCTTGGCAGCGTTTGGTGGCGTGAGCAGATTGCTCCATCCTGGCATCCACGGGAGCGTGGAATGGCCTCTTTGGACCTGCCGTACCGTTGTCCTCGCTGTGGGGAACACAAGCGCTTTCGGAGTCTGTCGTCTCTACGCGCCCATCTGGAGTACAACCACACCTACGAGACCCTGTATGTGCTGTCCAAGTCCAACAGCGTATGCGATGCCGCTGCGCTGCTCCCCCTAGTGGCCGACGGAGCCCTCGCCGCCGAATCTCGTTTTCCTTACCGCGAACTGCCCTGTTCTGGAGAAGAGCTCGGGCTTGCACCTTCATCTACTGCTTGCTACCTGCCCAATGTGGAGTTTCCTCTGGGTGAGATCCTGGTGAAGACAGCCATGAGCTCCGGCGACGCCTTGTCCTCCACAGGGAACAACGCCGTGGCGGTGGCCGCTAACGTGGCCGCTAGTGCGGTGGAGGCGGCTTACGAGGAGGGCCTGGCTCGGTTGAAAGCTCGAGCGTTTGAGAGGCTCGAGCTAGACGAGAGGCTCGAGAAGTTGTCAGAGGAGGTGGAGCAGAAGATTGCGGCGCGTGTCGGACGTCTGCAGGCGGAGCTGGAGAGGAAAAGCTTGGAGCTGGAAAAGGCAAAGGTGGAGAGCGAGAGGCTCAGTCAGGAGAAGCAAGACCTGGAGGACAAGGCCACTGAGCTTTCACGGCAAGTGGATGTGTCTGTGGAGATGCTGGCCAGCCTTAAGCAGGATCTGGTTAACAAGGAGCAGGAGCTCTCACACAAACAACAGTAAGTTACAAGTGTTCCGCCTTGTTTCATGATCAACCCCTAACAATGAGGAAAAGTGGCTTTGATTGAAGAAATAATGGGAAATGTTCTTGACTGCTTGGACCTTGCTGTTTTTCCTCAAACGCTTGACTCACTCTAGGGCTCTCCAACAGAAGTTTCTTTGTTGGAGCAAGCAGGGCTTTCACAAAAGAAGAAATGCTAGATTCGTTTTCAAGAGCTCCACGGGTTAGCCTCATTTAGACAAGGCAATTGAACAAGACAGTTAACAAACCAGCAACTGTAGCATCTCTGTAGTATGTTTCCAGTCAGATTTAATCTGCTCTATGGCAGGCTTTTCATGTTCATGGTTGTTACAGTTTAGTGTGCTTTATTGGCGTGACAAGCATTTGTACGTTTGCATAGCTTAGCTGGATGCAGAACAAAGCAGAACAATAATGCAGCATGCACTACTGCTGTTCAGAAGTTTGGGGTTGATAAGATTTTTTTTAATGCTTTTGAAAGATGTCATCTTGCATATGCTCAGCAAGGCTGCATTTATTTGATTAAAAATGCTGTAAAACATTACTGTAAACAGCACAATTTAAAATAACTGATTATTAATTTAAATATATTTTTAAAAGTATTTTATTCCTATTATAGCAAAGCTGAATTTTCAATATCATTAATTCAGTCTTTCAGAAATCATTCTTATATACTCAGTTAAGATTTCTTATGCAGAAAAAGTTGTCCCACTTAAGGCTTTTTTTTTTCTTTTTTTTTGGAAACTGATGCTTTTTTTTCATAATTCATGGATAAATCAAAGGTTCAAATTTGGTCCAGAAATGAAAACCTGAAATGGTCCAGACGGCAATTTAAATGACAGCATATGGATTGTTTTAAAGGGTAGTCCATCCAAAAAATGAAAATTCTGTCATCATTACTCTCCCTCATGGCATTTGAAAACTCTTTTCTGTGGAACACAAAGGAAAATATTTTGAGAAAAGTCAGTGTCATTGGTCACCAAAACTGTTTTGTTACCAACATTCTTCAAAATATCTTCTTTTGTGTTCTGCAGAAGAAAGTTGTCCAGGTTTGCAACGACATGAGGGTGAGTAAATAGTAGCAGAATTTTCATTCTTGGATCCCTTATTCCTTTAATGCTGTTTTCTGGAGACCTGTGCTCCTGTGATCTGCAGATGTTTTTATTGCCTCTTATAAGCTGATGAACTACCCTACACCTTAAGGGCCATTGCCTCTAATTGCCTGTTCTTTTACCAGTCCGCTCTGCGGTTATAATGGCAATGGCACCAACTTCCTAGCTGTGTTTCTCTGAAGCAGCTTAGTCTCAAATACATGTTCGTGTTATCATGGCAAGATGTTTCTGTCATAATGGAGTAAGAAAGTGAAAAATGGAGTCCATCAGATAGTTTGTATTTCAGTGGATATTATGAGCTCAACTTTGATTGCCAAGCAGTGTAAAGTCATGAAATAATAATGTATTTTACAAGGCTGCATATCACTAAGCCTTTTCGATTCCAATTTATGGTTACAAAGTATTTTCAATTTCATAACATCTTATTTCCTTTTTGACCAAAAGCCAGAAAATAAGAGTTTTCAGATATCAGAGAGTATTAAAGTAAAAAATTCATCGAATGTAAATGGTATTTTAGTTGTCAAGAATGAATAGGGAAAAATAAAGTGGAAAAATACTCTAAAATGATACTTTCCTTTATATAAAGCCCCAGGTTAAAGCCATTCAAATAAAATATCATCTCTCCCAAAATGATTTTGTTTCATATACAGGATATAGAAGTCCAAAAGAGAGGTGCAATTGAGCTTTTGGAGTGGTCTGAGTAGAGACTCGTATGCTGTGGGATATTCTCAGCAGGACTTTACTCCCACTGTGATTGATTTGTAGCTGCCTGTGGATTAGAGCTTTCTTGAGAAACCGGTCACGCACCGCTGGCAGGTAGAAAGCAAGAGGCCTCATTTCTTTTCTCCCTCTCTCACCTCTCTGTTTTTTGACCCTCAATACCCTTCCTCCATTCTCTCTTTTTTTCTCCCTTTCACTGTCATCTCGATCTTGTTAGCGTCTCATATCCCAGCTGATCTCTGTTTCTCCTTTGCAGACTCTGACTTCTTCTCTCACTTGCTGATTTTTGCTTTATTTGCCTAACTGTATGTCCTCTGGAGCTTTCAAGCTAAACAGATCTTCAGACTATTCTGACTATCATTTCTAACCGAACAAATTTACAGACTTCGAGGCTTTTAAAATTTTCAAGTCTGACTTGATTTATTAGCAACATAACTACCTTGTTGTGGCATAGCAATTTTTTTTCATGTTTCGAATTAAACAAAGATCATCCTTGAATTCATTGCTTGCTCATTTGTGTCACAATGTCCTTTTCAGCTATTTGAAATGTGAATGGATAAATCCAATGTCCATGGCTGCCATTATTATGCAAACTTAGGTTTGCAGATCATGATTAATTCATCTGTCTTTAGAGTACCTCTGCGATGCCATAGTATCCATCTTGAAGAGGGCAGAAGTGTGAATGACAGATTGATATACTATATGTGTGTGTGTTTAGTATTCTGTTTATAAGAGGTAGGGCTGTGCAATTAATCAAATTCAATTATCATGCGCATCTCGTCAGTAAAGCCGGTTTCGTGATTAGTAGTAAATCGCCATCACCTGCTTTCAGGTGGAGCGAGATTTAATACACAGAGCCGTAGTTCACTGACAAGCTAGGCAATATCGCGTTCATAATAGCAGATGAATCGTCTTCGATTATGAATGCAATTTTGCCTAGCTTGTCAGTGAACTACGGCTCTGTGTATTAAATCCCGCTCCATCTGAAAGCAGTTGATGCAATCTACTACTAATCACGAAACCGGCTTTACTGACGAGATGCGCATGATAATCGAATTCGATTAATTGCACAGCCCTTAATAAGAGTGCTCATATAATAACCTCTCAGCATTTGCATACAAATCTCTGCTAATGTTCTCTTTACGTTGTCTCTGTCTTTCTCTGTGACCTATCCTGTCATACCGATGTTGAAATTTACAAGACAGGCACAGTTTGAGGACATGAGCTTGTTGGCATTTCCTTGAATAGTGATGCATTGAAAATTCACAGAAAATATTTGTTCTGAAATGGAAAAGTTTTTTTTAATTCAAAATTCACTTTGTACATTTTGTAACATGCAAAAACAAAAATCTGCTACTTATATGAGTGACTGATAGCATGTACACCTCAAAGCAATTTACACTAATAATCACACTAATAATCTGTAATACTTCCAAGCACTCCAAGACCCCATTTTTGCCCTCCTCTAATTTCATCTCATTAACCACTCTTGTTTCTTCTGTTTCTTGCATCTTATTATCATTCATATTGTCTGGAGACTGTGTTGCTTACAGCGTTACATAATCATTTACTATTCTGAATACAGTGAGTTGCTGATTAGCCCTCTGCTGCTATTTTTATGTGCACTTGAAATAATTGTTACTCCATTAGTGCAGAGGAGTGTTAAATGTCAGATGTACGATTCCTATTTCTAGGAGACGTCTTTGTTTCTCATCTGTCTATGTCTGATGCCCTGCATTTGATTCATCAGTATTTATTGGCTTATTGCAAAGTGTTTGCAAACAGCCATTGCATAATCATGAAATGCAGACTTTTCTAAATTGCACTTCATAAATTGCAGAGAATTTTCTTCAGCTGAAAATTAATTTTCATGCACTGAATTAGTGGTCTTAGTGGTGCTTAAAATGCAGATGTAGTTTTGCACATCCCTTGTGACAGTCATTCAGTGTAGTTAACCGATAAATTTCATGCTCTGTACTATATCATACAATTTTCAAAATCTAGTATGCAATATATAGACAAATATTGATTTATTTTTTATGGGGTTTTTCTTCGAGCGCTTCAAATGCACATCTGTATTCTGTACTTAATTTATTTCATTCTGTATTGCGTAACTAATATTTCAGAACAACTTGTATTAGTCATCTAACCTCATGTGAATATCATTCTTTCAATCTGAATGAAATGGCTTATTAAATTTAAGTAAAAATGTTCCTGGTGCACTGTTCATACATTCTTTGGTGTAACAGTAAAAAGCATTATTGTTTAAAGACATATCTGACAGCCAACCAATAGTTGTTCCCATGGAAACCAGTCTGGAAAACAGTCTTCGCTGAAAGATCAAGGTTTCTTTTTTTTTTTTTTTTAATATATATATATATATATATATATATATATATATATATATATATATATATATATATATATATATATATATATGATATTATTATTATTATTTATTTATATATTTGTTTTAGAATTGTCTGAATACAAACTGTACTCAGTATGCTAACTGAAGCAGTGTCTTGCAAGGTTGAGTAGCATCATCATAGAGTACAGTCTGCCAGAAACTAAATTGATTTTATTGCAGCAGTTGGGTTCTAAAAGTAAAAATTTTCTCGATAGAGCAACTGATTTTGAACAATAACTTGGAAACCTTTAAAGACAGACCTGCTGTCATCTATAAGGGTTTTAATCAATGTTATATGCTTTTTTTTTGAAGCCATCAGCCAGCATTGCAAAAATAAAAAATAAAAATAAACCAATAAGAGTATTCTGACAATATGACAATAACAAGTTGTACAAAGCACTGTGACTGTACAGTGTCTTGAGGCTTTGTGTTGTTGTCTAATTTTTTGTCAAATTTTTTTTTTTTTTTTTTGCTTTTTGGACCCATTTGGATTTAGAAATAGAGATGCATGACATCAGATTTCCAGCTGTCCATGTAAACAGCATTTGCATTTGATCAGGCATTACAAACGGCTACTGCTTGTAGTCCAAGCACAACTGGTTTCTGGGGGTAATGTATCTTTTTGAACACCGGCAGCATCATATCTGAGCAGCAGATTTAATCCGTTGCTTTTAGATAAGGGATGTGTGGAAGTAAGCAGACACACAGGTTATCACACACTCTGTCAGTCTGTCTGTACACTGTGTTCTCTGCACTACATTCAGACTGAGTTCTGTCATACATTCCAGTTCAAAGGTACGACCTCAAGTTGAGATATTAAATTGTTATTTGTTCTCGGTTATAAAGAGGTTGTCTGCTTGTGAATGTGTATGTTTGTGCTCATTAGAGAAGGTTAAGTTTATTAGGTGACACAAGCTAGAGTACTTTGAAACAACCGTACCTTGTTTGAATTCTCACAGTGTGAATCTGAAAGCCAGGGTGCTTCTCCCAGCGTGCTTTTCTTGAAGCATATTGGAATTTAGATATCAGCTTTTTGGGCTAGCGGTCTTATTTGTATTCATGTTCCCCTGTGAAGAAGCTTTAGTCAGCTCCAGGACTGTAAGCTACACTGGGAGAGTTTTGATTAGGGCAGACAGCGGGAGACACACTGTAATATGTCATGCTGCTTCAGCCACTTAATTGTCCATGGTTTCTTCTGCTGCTTAATTGTGTTCACTTTAAACCTATACATATTGACTGGGCCAATCGATCGGCCAACATTAGGAGTTTTTGAGTTTTTTGCTCTGCAACTGCATCTGCTTGGACAAGTGTTAAGCTGCCTTTCCACTATCTCCAACAAATGGCAAACATGAATCATTAATTTCCAGTGGAGATTAGTCATATGCGTGTGCAGAATTTCTGGTCTGATTTGAGCTTTGCATTACAAGGTGGCACGGGAGTGGATTTTCAAACCTCTCCCGTCCCACTCCCACAAAAAAAAATCTCGTCCCGTCCCAATCCCACAAAAAAACTGGGGGAAAATCCCGTCCCATTCCAGTCCAGTCCGTTTTTTTTTTTTGTACAGTAAAAATACAGTACAGATCACAGCATGCCCATCTTTGTAACTAAAAATCCAAAATGTAGTTTTTTGTTATTATATTGAACTGAAAGACAGCTTAAACAATGTTTTCTATTTGAATTTTTTTTTTTTTTCATTTGAAAGTAGACATTTCACTCTCTATAGATATTTTTCATAGACGGAGTTTTGAAGTTTCTCGCTCAGGTTCACAGAGACCTAGACGGCAGAAAGTGCATCCTGTCTGCTTTAATTACTTTACAGAAGCGCAACGTTTCGTTGTTATTCTGAGTGCACACAAATAAACGTAGAGTCTTTACAGATTTGAACGATGTATTAGGCTACTTTTATCTGTATGACCAAAAATTACGGAGATTTTAAGAGCAAGTGAGCGCACCGGTGCCTGTCCTGCAGCGAGCACACTATGCAACTTCCACTCTCCACACAAACCAATAGCGCACATTTCTCTAGGTTAACATCATACTGAGCAGCCATGTAAAGTTGCTACTACATACATCTTTCAGATGAAAAGCCATATTTGAGGTCGATGAATGATAGGTGAGCGTTTGGATGTCCTGCCCAAGGGTAGTACTACATAGACCAGCCATTAACTATCTGTCCATCACGGACTGCGTCATTCACTTGACCAGCCACACCAAAGCAAACAGGAGGAGAGCATAAAGAGACAGAGCAACTAGAATTGAGTTCAGAATTAAAATATACAGTTTATAGTTTATTTATATAAAAGGTATATTTGTGTATAAAGTTGGGTATCATTACTATTCCCGGTCCTGCCCACTCCCGCTGACATTTTTTCCTGCCCCGTCCCAATCACGTGATTCGTAGCGATTTTTTTTCCCATCCCTCAGGATTCCCGTGACCCGTGGGATTCCCGAAAAAATGTCAGCCTCTACTTTGCATGCCACCACCAGAGATTTGTGATATTTTTCCACTGAAATGTTTTTCTTTAAACACTAGTAAAATGAGCAGTTCTGAATAATTATGTTAGTTATATGTTACATGTTGAGTCATATTAGCTTCTTATCAATCCACTGGACCACATTTATAAATGCATGTTTGCTGCGTAAAGATATGGGTGAATTTTTGCATTGGTCTGAACAAAAACAGCAGACAGGCTTGAAAACTTCCGGTTCATTAGCAAATGTAGGGAAATAACAAGAAGAATTAGCAGTAAGAAGTGCAGTAAATAGCAAAAATGTTTGCACTACAAACCAGTGTGTTCATAATTAAGATAATACATTAAAATAATATGGTAAGACACACCAGTTTGCAATATCAAGCAGCAAAACAAGCTGTTTTATACAACTAAACATAGATGGAAGCGAATGACACCAGAAGCCAGACCCATAAAATTTACAAATGGCCATTCCCGCAATAATGTGGATAGGCAAGATAAAATAAAAAGACCATTGAAACTTTTCTGAAGACAGTATAGGTTCCCTTCAGAAAAAAACATTGATATAATAACACCCGCATCGTGTATTGATTTTGAAATGTGCAGCTTATATGAAATCATAGTCTTTTGAAGTTTAATCATGATACATTATATCCATATCCATATTACAATTCTTGTCTTTCCATCCCCAAATTTAAGACCTCTTGACATTATAATAAAGACATTTCTTGTACCCTTCAAGCCATTTAAGACATTTTATGACCTTCAATTTGAAACATATTTGATTCAGCTCACAAAAGTGACAAGCAGGAGTGACTGTGTTACACGCCACTACTGAAATCCACCTGGATTTGGCAGGTGTTAATGTCAAGCCCTGATTACATATGTGTAACTATATAGTTATTAGCAACAGAAATGTCTTTGTACTTGTTTAGAGTTGTAGGTATTTATTATATCAGCCTATGCCATTGATGCTTCCATGTGGACAAAATAATTAGTGCCAAGAAATTCAAAATGCAAATGATTAGAAAAATACAAAACTGGCTGCACACATACAATGCCTATTGAAAGTCTTCATACCCCTTCATACCCCTTCAGGAAGTCGTGGCCTAATGGTTAGAGAGTTGGACTCGTAATCTAAAGGTTGCGAGTTCGAGTCTCGGGCCGGCAGGGATTGTAGGTGGGGGGAGTGAATGTACAGCGCTCTCTCCACCTCAATACCACGACTGAGGTGCCCTTGAGCAAGGCACCGAACCCCCAACTGCTCCCCGGGCGCCGCAGCATAAAAATGGCTGCCCACTGCTCCGGGTGTGTGTTCACAGTGTGTGTGTGTTCACTGCTGTGTGTGTGCACGTTGGATGGGTAAAATGCAGAGCACAAATTCCGAGTATGGGTCACCATACTTGGCCGTATGTCACTTCACACTTTTTCACTTTTCTTTCTTTCATTTAAAAAAAACAAACAAAAAAAATTCACATTTTGTTATGTTGCGTTATTATGTTAAACTGCTTTAAATTACTTTTTTCCACATAAATCTACACTCCACTCACCATAATGACAAAGCAAAAACCAGATTTATCACAACTTTGCAAATTTATTCAAAAGGAAACACTGAAAAAATGACATGTCACAACTCTTCATACCCTTAACTCAAAACTTAGTTAAAGCATTTGGCAACAATTACAGGCTCAGGTCCTTTTGGGTATGATGCGACAAGCTTTGCACATCTGCATTTGTTTTGTTTTTTTGCCATTCTTCTCTGTAGATCATCTCAAGCTCTTTCAGGTTAGCTGGGGGACCATCGGTGGGCAGCCATTTATAGGTTTCTCCAAAGATGTTGATTGGTTCCAAGTCCCAGCTCTGGCTGGTCCACTCGAAGACGTTCACAGAGTCGTGCATTGTCTTGGCTGTGTGCGTAGGGTGATAGTCATGTTGGAAGGTGAACTTTCAGGCCAGTCTGAGATTCTGAGCGCTCTGAACTAGGTTTTCAGTAATGATATCTCTGTATTTAGCTGCATTCAGCTTTCCGTCTTCTCTGATCACTTCCTCAGTCCCTGCCGATTCATGATTCTGCCGCCACCATGCTTCACCGTTGGGATGGTATTATGCAGGTGATAAGCGTGCTTGGTTTCCCTCAGACATGAATAAGGAATTGAGGTTCATCAGACCAGAGAATCTTTTTTACCAGAATGATCATCAGTGTCTTGATCACCTCTCTAACCAAGACCCTTCTACTTTGATTGCTCAGTTTGGCCAGGAGGCTAGATCTAGGAAGAGTCCTGATTGTTTCAAACTTCATCCATTAAAGATTATGGAGGCCAAATGCTCCTGTGAACTTTCAACTTTTTTTTTTTGTAGTCTTCCACAGATCTGTCTCAACACAATCCTATCTCTCAGCTCTGCAGGCCATTTCTTTGACCTCATGGCTTAGTTTTTGCTCTGACATCCATTTCAGCTGTTCTGCTTTATATAGACAGGTGTGTGTGCCTTTCCAAATCATGTCCAATCAACTGAATTTGCCAGAGGTTAACTCCAGTCGGAGTATAGAAACATCTCAAAGATGATCCAGAGAAACTGGAATGCTCCTGATCTAAATTTCAGGTGTCAAAGCAAAGGGTATGAAGTGTTGTGACGTGTCATTTTTTCAGTGTTTCCTTTCCAATAAATTTGCAAAGTTGTGATAAATCCGGTTTTTGCTTTGTCATTATGGTGAGTGGGGTGTAGATTTATGTGGGAAAAAAAGTCATTTAATTTAGCAGTTTAACATAATAACGCAACATAACAAAATGTGAAAGGAAATGAAGGGGTATGAAGGCACTGTACATACAGCAATGGAACGTACCACTGAATGATGTCACATGGACTATTTTAAAGATGTCCTTACTACCTTTCTGGGCCTTGAACGGGGTAGTTCCGTTGCTGTCTATGCAGGCTCAGAAAGCTGTTGGATTTCATCAAAAATATCTTAATTTGTGTTCTGAAGATGAACGAAGGTCTTCCGGGTTTGGAACAACATGAGGGTGAGTAATTAATGACAGAATTTAAATTTTTAGGTTAACTATCCCTTTAAGAGGTCAAGGTTTTTCCTGTTTAGCATGGCTCTGATAGCCCCTCCTGGTAGATGCTATAACTACATGTGGTTCTAAAAGAATCTTCATTGACTGCCAAAAGTAACCATTCATTTGAGCATATTGTGGAAACTATTAAAACTGGAATTTGGGGCAGGATATATCAAACTCGCTTGTTGCTAAAAATTGCTAGCATTTATTATCCAAAATTTGCATACACCCCTGCATACAACATGAGTCATCATTACTTTTTGTATTTTTTTTTCAGAGATAAAGACTATTTTAGTAAAAATGCATATATTTGCATATGTAGGTGTATAGGCCTGCTCTTATAGAGACAGTCTTAATGCAAATAGACATGGACTTAAATCCACAAAACTTCAATTTTGGTTCCCTGGGGTCTTTAATACATAACACACACTGATCCACAGTGCTACTCTCCCTTGAGAGGCCCCACACATTGTGGGTAGATAAACAGATTTATCAAGCTGACCAACGAAATTAGGTGCCAGCCCTTTAATTACTGAAAAGTCACTGCTGTGGTTCAAGATACAGTGAGGGGATGAAGCAGACGTAATGTATGCGGATGTGCGCGTGGTATTGCACACAGTGAACACATGCTGATCTGCCCTGCCTCCACATTACTGGGCCTGTAATTAGTCTCGTTTACATTGTTGATTGACTGTCATTCTCTCTGTTGTTAGTAAACAAAAACATTGTTGACCTTTACTACAGTAAGAACACTGCAGTCGAGTGAATAAAGAGCAGTCATTCAAGAAGTAATTACACAAGAAACTGAAAAAGCTGCAGTATGACTCTTTTGAATTGAATTGAACAGTCCACCCCCACCCCCAAAAGAAAAAGAAAATGTTTTGTATGTCATTCCAAACCAGTGTGACTTCTTTGAAACACAAAAGGAGATTTTTTTTTTTAATAATGTACTGGTTGCTTTAATGTTCTTTTCTTTGCAGTAACAATGAATAGCGCATAATAGCACACAAGTAGACCATAAAAGTGGTCTGCATGACTTTAACTTTATTTCAAGCAGTGTTATTTCAGTATTATGAATATATTATTACCCGTGGCCTTATAGAGGTCCGCTATTGTTATTTATTAACATTTTGAATTAGCTTTTATTTTTATATTTTCAGGTTTTAATTTTACGTTTAGTTTCAATTTGATGTGCTTTTTTTTTTAAATAAATATTTCTATATAGCTTTATTTTAGTTTTAGTACTTCAACTCATGCCTATTCCAGTTAGTTGCAGAGACAATATTTTTAATATTCATTTACATTTTTTTTTAACTCATCTAATATTTATATTTTATTTTATTTCGGCTTTATTTCAGGTACCAAAAATGTTTTAGCTTTTAGCTTTGTAATAGTTTCAGTTTTATCAATAACAACACACAATTCCAAGTCTGTTTAGATCTGTTTTGCATAAAACATTAGATCCTGTATTATTCAGTCCTTACAACCCTGCAAATCTGCAAAACAATAAAACAACTTTTTCTTTTCTTTTTTCCATTGAACCTTTTTGTCCCTGATCAGTGACATAAATCTTGATTTGGTGATGATAAATTATTGCACAAGAAGAGAAACATACTGGAAATAATAATACCAACGTGATATGATATACACCAGATCCACAAATTATAAAAAGACAGCAGTGCAGACTACAGTCTGTCTTACATAATAATTTAATAGAGCCTGATCTTTATCATAGTTATTTACTTAGAGGATCTTTTGCGATTACACAGTTACATAAATGCCATTGAGATCACATTTACGCAAATTCATTTTCCTAGTTTATAAATTACTGCTTTTAATTGATGTGGATAATTAAAGCCTCTGCCTTGAGTACAGGAACTGCTGCATATTCACTATGGCTTATGACGTTATTTGCAACCTATGTTGATGAAATACTCAAGATGTCAGTATCTCAAAATATAATTTTATTGGCATACAAAAATGAAAAATTCAACTGTGTGAGAATTTACTATAAGTGTGAGAGAAGCTTAGAATAGCTGGGGTGATGGTGTCGACAGAGGCGCAAGCCAGTGTTTGTGTACAGAGACATTTCCTACACTGAGATAACAGTTGTCGTGCTTTCATTGGCTGCATGCACACTCCAGGGATTTGCGGAATGCTAGAGAAGATAAACAAGTATGAGAAAAGGGACAAATGGGAGGGAGAAAGTGGTATCAGATGCCCTTTTCCCATTTGTCGAGGTGTGACAGGTTTAAATTTGTATGTTCGTGTTTAATTTCTTTAAAAGAAAATGCTGTTGGTAGCGATGCATCAGGTCATCTATATGCCACCATATCTTTAGAGTTACATGCTTATTACTCTTTAACACACTTGGTACTCTTTACAGAACTGATCAAGAGCAACTGACAAGCTATCACCACTGAGATGCCTCAATACTTTCACAGTAATCCTAATTTCTTTCTCCTTCTCGTTCATTTCCTCCTCACTCAGAGAGGTGGCCCAGATCGACCATTTTCTCCAGGAAACAGCTGCGCGTGAAGCCAATGCTAAAGTGCGTCTTCAGCAGTTCATCGAGGAGCTGTTGGACCGGGCCGACCGTGCTGAGAAACAGCTCCAGATCATCAGCAGCTGTGCCACCACCCCCAACGGCAGCCTGGGACACTGCAGTCTGCAGGGATCCAAACCTAATGGAAGACAGGTACAGTGACTGAGCGAAAGAGATGAAGGAGAAAAAAGACACTGGAGCAATGTACTGAGAGAAATCAGAGATTACACCTGTCTTTGTAGTCGGTTATGCAATTTCAGTTAAAAATACCTCATTGGAATCATTTACTGTTTCAGTATCTGCTTGGGATAAAGCATTTGGGTTACTCTTGAAAAACTCCAATGGATTTATCACTTGCAAAGTGTGGATTTCATGGTCTTATATGTCTGGGTGATTCATAGGTATAACTGAATAGACATAATATGTGCTTTGCTCCTGTATCCCAAGGAATCATATAGTATAGTAGGTTTTCACATTCACATTTTACCTTAACAAATGGCATTTTTCGAAATGAACAGAATGTGAATTGTTTAATTCATGTATGAATACCAAGTTTAAATAAGTATGAATTTGAGTCATACTTTTGTCATTTAGAGCACTCGGGTATACACTACCATTCAAAAGTCTGTAGTCAGTAAGTTATTATTATTATTTTTTAAAGAAATTAATGCTTTTATTCTGCAATAATAAAATGAATTTAACTAATTAAAAGTGACAGTAAAGAGTTTATATTTTTTTAAATAAATACCGTTCTTTTGAATTTTTCTATTCATCAAAGAACCCTGAAAAAATGCATCATAGGTTCCACAAATACATATGGCAGCAAAAACCGTTTTCAACAATGATAATAATAAGAAATGTTTCTTCAGCATCAAATAAGCATATTAGAATGAATTTTGAAGGATCATGTGACACTGAAGACTAAATTATTGGCTGCTTCAGCAGTGTTTATGTTAGTGTTATTCACATTAACATTTCACAATAGTACTCTTTTTACTATGCTTCTGATCAAATAAATGCAGCTTTGGTGAGCAAAATAGACTAATTTCAAAATATTAAAATATCTAGAAAATTACCTGTCCCAAACTTTTGAATAGAATTGTACTGTATATATGTAGCTAACCAAATAGTAATGCAACAAGCCAAATATCTTTCATTATTAGCATTACCTGATAAGTACATAGACTGTATGGACATATAAAGAGATGGCTTTATAATATGAGTTAATGTATGAGCACATCGACATACAGTATATAACAGATTGACGGCATGCAGTGGAAATTGCCTGAAAGTGATTTGTTAAGGTTGCAGTTCTGTCTGCAATTTTCTGTGAGATAAATACATCTTAAAGGAACACTCCACTTTTTTTTGGAAATAGGCTCATTCTCCAACTCCCCCAGAGTTAATAAGTTGAGTTTTACCGTTTTTGAATCCATTCAGCCGATCTCCGGGTCTGGCGATAGCACTTTTAGCATAGCTTAGCATAGATCATTGAATCTGATTAGACCAGTAGCATCGCGTTCAAAAATGACCAAAGAGTTTCGATATTTGTCCTATTTAAAACTTGACTCTTCTGTAGTTATATCGTGTACTAAGACCGGCGGAAAATGAAAAGTTGCGATTTTCTAGGCCGATTTGGATAGGAACTATACTCTCATTCCGGCGTAATAATCAAGGAACTTTGCTGCCATAACATGGCCACAGCAGATGCAGTGATATTACGCAGCGCCTGAAAGTAGTCCCCAGCTAGGTACCTAGTTATAATATAGCTGGGGACTACTTGCTATGCTAAAAGTGCTATCGCCAGATCCAGAGATCAGCTGAATGGATTCAAAAACGGTAAAACTCAATTTATTAACTCTGTGGGAGTTGGAGAATGAGCCTATTTCCAAAAAAAGTGGAGTGTTCCTTTAAAACAGAACTCAGGAAGTGTTTCGTACTAAATAATCATGAGTGCTTTCCATATTTCTGTGAACCTCCAGAGAATGTTAAAAGATTGCACTGGTACACTAGTCTCATTTTCTTAGATCTAGAGGGTGTTAAACTGTGGTTGGCTACTAATTGGTTTCATAACTGACTCCAGTGAGTGTACAGTAAATGCATTCGGATCACTAAGAAATTATTAGTCTGTTATTGAGGGAAAAAAATACATTTAATTCCTTTTTAATAATAGTGAAGATAGTGTAGAAATTATTAAAGTTTTGAACACTTTATGTACACTGTGTTTTGTACATTTATTTGTGTCTGTATGTCACAGTTGAGCAAAATTCAGTGTGTCTATGTATGTGTACACGGTTACTCACACTGCTGTTTTAGGCGTCTTGTTGACAGTCGATGGCACATTCAGGCAGCACCCTATCAACCCTCTGACATCATTGGGGACCCCCTTTGTCACCATGGAAACAGCAATCTACATTTGTCATTTACTCATATAGTGTGTTGCACACAGCACTGTTGACACAGTTTGAGTTCTCACACAGATTGTGTTCCCAAATGCCAGCCACAACCTTCCAGTCTCCTACTATCTGGAGAGGAAGTACACTGAGTGATGTCAGAAGAAGGGCAGAGTGTTTCAGGAGCACACATGCTGTGATTCAGGACATTTGGCCTAAATTACAGCACAGGCAGGAAAGTAAGCAAGAAATAAAAAGATGGAGGTGCAGAATTATTGTTGTTGTCTCAAGCATTTTCCACAATTCTGGCCGGTCTTTTACGCTGTGAACCACTAGTGAGATCGATGGTGCTGCTGCTTCTCTTTCTGCCTCATTTCTGCAGGCACTAAGCCCAGTGTGTGTTTCTGAATGTGTGTGTGCCCTGTCAGCACTATGGCACCTTTCTTGGCCCATATTTTCTTGGGTGTATCACCTTACCAGCTAGAGCAGTCATTTAAAGGCACAGTTTCCCTATTTCCTGTATGAATGTAATACTTGCATCTGACAAATAAAAGTCATTAGTATTTGACCGATATGGTATTTCTCTGTGATAATTCTCCTATAATAGAAAAAAAACAATAAAAAATACCCATATTTCCCTCCATATTTCACAAATAAGCTCTTAAATACAATTGTTCTCAAAATATGCTTTACATAGATTAAAACAAACCCAAATAAAAACCATTTCTATTTTGTTACTTGAAATAAAATAACAATTAACTGAAATAAAATATTAAGTATTGTAATTTCAGCTAGAGCCAAAGTGACATTTCTCGTTATCATTTATTGTAACTTGACGTAAGCTGAAACTAAAAAAATAAATAACTATACACATATTAAAAAATAAAAAATAAAAATTGGCTAAACAACAAATTTATTGACACTTTAAAAATTTAATTGAAAACACTCAAAATGAAAAAAAAAAAATCAAATCTAACTCAAAATATTAACAAAAACTGTAATAGTTTATCAAAACACTGATGTAAATCTGCTGAAATTAAACACATTTTTACATAATATTTAAAAACTTAGAAACCATTCAATATTCATTATCCTTCACAAGGCTTTTTGTGTTAAAATGACACAATCGATAAAATTCGGTTTGGTGTAATTTTGCCAGTTATTTGACCTGGTAGTGTCTTTCAGCAAAGCACATTAACACAGGTTGCACCGGGGGGATTGTTGATGTAATAGGTGTACGGTAAGCCAATTTGCATAAGAGCAGCTAAATGACAAATGAGTTATTTGTAAGACGAGTAATCAGTGATGCAAAGCAATCTGCTGTCTCGTTGGCTGTGCTGTTATTTTTGACTGAAGGAGTTTTGAAACTGTCAGTGCTGACCCAGACATAACCTATTCCTCATGAAAGATGAATGGTGTACTGTAAAGCCTGTAAGTGGTAATCTCATCAAAAAAGTTCTGACGAAAATTTGACGTGTTTTCCCATGTACTGTATCTCTCTAGTCTGGACAATTGAGACAAGTCCTATAGCTTTCTACCCTACCTGTCAATCTGCTTAGCTTCTGTGTGTATTTCCCTGATGATGTTGAGCTACAGTATGTTTGGTGTGTTCAGTGAAATTTTGGAGCATCTTTCCCTCACATTTTCCCTTCGTTTTCTTTCTTTTTCTCACAGAGAAATTCCAGTATCTCTGGGGCTTCGAGGGGAATGTACCAAGTGTCCGATCGACGTTCCTCCCCCAGCACTGCGTAAGTCTCAGAATAGCTGAATTCTGCCTGAATGTTTTCACATCAGCTGAATTTTCTTAAAAGTGCTAAAAATTTGAATAATTATTTATTAAATAATAATTAATATAATCAATTCAAGTCAACTGCTACAGGCACTTAGAACTAAAAAAAAAAGTATATACAGGCAAGACATAAATAACCATGGCTCCCGACAATATATTAAGGTCTTATGAAGTAAAACAATTGGTCTGTGCAAGAAACATGAAAACATTAATACAAATTTTAATTTTTGGGTGAACTACAACTTTAAATAATTGTCTGTATTATTTACGTATTTATTAATTGATCTGCATATTATGAAAGTAGTTTGATTTAAAATATTAAAAGAATCCTAGTCATTTAGATCAGGTTACCTAGAGAGAACAATGAAATGCTTCATAGTAGTGTTACTGTAGTGATGTTTTGTTGCTGAATGAATTACTGTAATTTTTTTTTTTTTTTTTAACAGATCAGTTAAATTAATCATAGAATGACAGTCATTTGTTTTGTATCTGAATGATGTGTTTGAACAAATCGGTTGAATTACTGACTCACTCATAAAGATACCAAATTTTTATTTTATGCACGGTGAAAGTGTAGCTTTTCTTCAAACTTCAAAGTATTAAATTTATCATTAAATTTGGCACCAGAAGTTTTGCAGCTATGTCTGAAATATGGCAGAGCAGCATGTTTATGTCTTTTATCTGCTCTCACCGGTGGGTGTTTTGGAGTCAGCCTGGTGTGGATGTGTCTTGGGAAAATCGCTAGATTGTTGCATTTGCCTCAGGGTTAAACCAGTCTGTAATCTCTCAGCCATGCAGAAGATATGCGGAAAGAGTCCTGTTACGCACACACACACACACACACACACACACACACACACACACACACACACACACACACACACACACACACACACACACACACACACACACACACACACACACACACACACACACACACACACACACACACACACACACACACACACACACAAACACACAAAACTAAAATGCCTAAAAGCACAAGGCCAAAAACAACCATTACCCAAGGTTTTTGAAGGATAGTGGTGAACACTTCTTGTGTGTGTACTGAGAGCATGTGTGTTTCAGGTCAGTTTTTGCCTACATAGAGTGGAGACCAAATGTCCAAAGTTAGAAAAACCTAAATTCTTAACCAAATTGATGACAGTATTTTCATTTTTGTTTAAACTACAGCATCACTTTAATAAACAAATGAAATAATGTCTTACTGGAAAATTATAAAATGCAGTTTTATAAATGCTCTGTTTAATGAAGCTGTAACAGACAAATTTAACATATTGTGAACATCGCTATTTTTAAGATTTAATATTAGTCTACTGAAATTGTCTCAGCAGTCACCATCTGACATTGAGCATGACTAATTCACATCACAAACAAATTACACTCGTTTTTATTTTTAGATTTTCATCTTCTTATGCAATTTCCCCATAACATACAATAACCTTTGCATGGCTGCTCTTTTAACAAGGTTCTGATCTGTGAGTGAGACATCACTGTCCATCTGTTGTGTGTGTGTGTCTGCGCATGGGCCGTATCAAACCATTTGGTGCTCTGAGGGAAGGATGGAGCAGCGTGGGTTTGCCTGGAGTCTGCTGTCCCTAAATTGACATCACAAACTCCACAGGTCTTCCTCATGAATCAGACGAGAAAGGACTGAAATACCAGACTGCATATGATCACTGCTGTTCCTTCATTATGACACAAATACCATCATTCATCTGTGTCAATTATTAAGACTTTCATTAAACAAGTGGCATATATACTGTTCGTTTGAACTTTCTATTCATTAAGGAATTAAAGTATCTCCATTTCCACAAAAATTGTGGACAACTGTTTTCAACATTGATAATAAGAAAAAAAAAAAGTTTCTTGAGGAGCAAATCAGCATATTAGAATGATTTCTGAAGGATAGTGTGATGCTAAAAATACAGCTTTTCCATCACAGGAATAATTTACATTTTAAAATATTAAAATAGAACACAGATATTTTAAATTACTGTGTCACTGTATTTTTTTATATTAAATAAATGCAGCCTTTGTGAGCATAAGAGACTTCTTTCAAAAAAAGTTAAAAATGAATGAATGATTGAATGTTTGTATATGCTTCATAAATATTTAGAAAATATTTTTTTTAATTAAACTTAATTTCATTATATGCTGATTAATTAATTAATACATATATTAATAAATATAAAATTATTAATAAATTCTAGGGATGTAACGGTATGAAAATTTCTTATCACGATTATAGTGACCAAAATGATCACGGTTATCAATATTATCACGGTATTGTTAAAATGTGCTGGAGATGTTCAAAAAGTACAGACACATAAATCCCTTCACCAAGTTTTATATTTAAAAATCAACAAACAACAAATAAAATGACTTTTTGTTTGCATAATCACTAAAACAATAACATTACCAATGATGTTCGGATTTTAAATGACAACTTGACTGACAACAGTTTAATAGCATGTTCAAATATCTAATGTCAATTTTCAAATAAAGCACTGAAAAAGTTTCATAAAAAGGTAAACCTCACATTTCAGCCTTTATGTCAAAATGATAATTGATTAATTCATGCTTATATGTATTTTATCTGTTCCATTAATAATTCTAGATAACTTATCTGAATTGTTTAAATGTGTAGAATCCACATAAGCTTGTTTTTCATCAACTGGTCAAAAGTTACAGCAGGACATGCAAATATAAGTCTCTGTAAATCCACTCTCTTACAGCAGGTGGCGCTTTATATGAAAAAGCTGAATTACAGCTGTTTCCTGTAAACTCCGTGAAAAAAACAGTATTGCGATTAAGAACACTTCATTTAGGTATTACATAGAGCGAAGATGAAAACAAAATGCCATCAAATCATTTCTGAAGACAGTCAGAACCTTCAGAGGTACATTCATATAATTAATTCATTCATATATTCATTTGTATAATTCCCTCAGTACTCTTTTAAAACCTCCCAGCTTTTCCGCCGTGTTTTCACTCAAAACGAAACTACTCTGCTGCTGTGCGCACGTGAGGCTCTTACTTAAAACTGTGCTTTATGCTGGACAATAATTATTTATCATGAGTTGTTCAAATTGCGGTAATCGAACACGGTTTTAATGATAATTAAAATATGAACCGGTAATACTAACCGTGGGGAATTTAATCATGATTTATCGTCAAACCGGTAATCGTTACATCCCTAATAAATTCTACTAGAATTATATATATAGGTTGTTGAGCAAATTTTACAAGAGTAAATCACTATAGACATTATAAAATGTGTTTTTAGAAGTTGAATATATTATTTGTTTTATTTCATATGATTGAATATAAAGCTGCATTATGGTGCACAGTTTTGCAAAAGAGTTTTTTAAATCTGTCTGAGGGAAACTTAGGGGATAGACATCTTTAGCCATTGCTTCCATTTTTAGCATCTCTATTTTTAGCTTCAAATGAAAAGCACAAATGTGTAGTTCTTATATAAAGTAAGGGATGCAGAAACATCAAGAAAACTATGTTATACGATAAAGAAACCACTCTCATCTTCAAGGACCTTCTGACGTTTCTTCCATGTCTTTATTTTTTGCTGTCAGTTTGCATGAAACTTTACGTATACATTTTTTTAGGCTAAGCTTGTTATCTTACAAATGGCTTTTGATATCTCTGCCATAGCCAGCCATGCATTACACATTCCTTCTGTGTAAGAAGTAATAATTTGTCCTAGCTTCATCTCTAGTGTGTTTGCTCTTCAGCCCACAGTAAAATACAAAAGTCTGTCATTGTAGTCAGTTGCCTGCAGCAGAGCCTACAGTGACTAGTGCCTGCAGTAGCAAAGTATCTCTTTAAGTCTCAGTGTTGGCTTTTGAACTGTAACATCTGGAGTGTGACTAAATGTCTGGCTGGAATCCCCAGTGGAAATTCGGTCCCTGCTAAGCCATGGAGGAGAACATTCCTTACCCATAATCCCATGCGAATGCCCTAACTGTTGCCTGAGTTTAGTGGTTTCGCTTGTAATGATTAAAGGTCTTGCGTAGTGGAAGTGTTCAGATATATCATACTCATTTAAACTGATGCCCATACGATGCCCATTTTGAGCAGTAGATTTTGAATGCAGCTATTAAATTGTGAATTTGAAAAATAAGTTGCATAATTATTGATGTTGGAAAGGAATCAGGAATAATGCATTTACATGTCTAAACCGAGTCTGTCCAAATTGAGTCACAGCTTCCTCAGATCATTTCTTTTAAAATTGATGTCAAAATGAAAATGTCAAAATGTCTTATTTCTGCATAATATGATAACATGTATGTTACATAAAGTTGCATTTGATTTGACAACCTCTGTAACCTAGTTTTATTCATTAAATATATACAGCCATGCCCTCTCCTTTTGGTCACATCTGAGTCAGGACTGACACTAGTGCATAATAAAAAGTGAATAGCACCCCTAAAAGTGTTGGTTTAGTGCTGTGTACTCTGAGCATAGTGGTAAGAAGAATCTGAAAACAACTGAGAGCCACTCTTGTATGTGCAATTAAGGAAATAACCCATTACTACTTCAGGCTTAAACATAATATTTGCAAGATTAACCTTTGCAAATTATCAATATTATTTCCTACAAAGTGAGTTAGCAGAGTCTCTTATTTCTAAAATTAGTGTTTGTGTGTTTGTGTGTATTGTAGGAAGTCTGTCTAGACAGATCTGATCATATTTTCTGGTTAACTCACACTGTTCTTTTTACACACTTCTTTTAACACAAACCCTGTATCCTAAAGCAACTGGTGGTTCTTGAACCAGAAAATGTGTTGCAAGTCTGCTCAGATGGGCACATGGAATGCAACTACTCATATAATTGTGCATAGTAAGTATAGCAAAATAAATAGGCATAATTTGAAAATAGAGCAGAACGTAATTCCGATATCTTTTGTTGACACAGATTTATAATTTACTAGCAGTTAGACACATCAGACATATACTATGCTAACATGTGTAAGATACAGTGTTATTTTAGTAGTATTTATATTGTAGTATTTAGGGCTTGGCTGTATGTAGATATGTATTGTGGCAATGATATAAAGTATCTATCATTAGACATAATGCTATGTACTTTATACCACAAAATGTTAAAATATTGGTATTGTGTTATTGGAATTCTTTAGTGCTGGGCAACGATTAATCGCTATTAATTGCATCAAAAATTAAAGTTTTTGTTTATATAATATATGTGTGTGTGCTGTGTATATCTATTAGTATATATAAAGACACACATACAGGAAAAACAAAATTATAAACGCAACACTTTTGTTTTTGCCCCCCATTTTTCATGAGCTGAACTCAAAGATCTAAGACTTTTTCTATGTACACAAAAGGCCTATTTCTCTCAAATATTGTTCACAAATCTGTCTAAATCTGTGTTAGTGAGCACTTCTCCTTTGCCGAGATAATCTATCCACCTCACAGGTGTGGCATATCAAGATGCTGATTGGACAGCATGATTATTGCACAGGTGTCCCTTAGGCTGGCCACAATAAAAGGCCACTCTAAAATGTAGTAGCCCCTCACTGCAGAACAAAAGATCCAGGGGGCGGGGTTGGATCCACATCCAGGGGGTGGAGATTGGTAGGTTTAGGGGTGGAGATGGGTAGGTTTATGGGTGGGGATGGGTAGGTTTAGGGATCAGGGGGTGGAGACGGGTAGGTTTAGGTAAATGTAAGGTGGAAGGAGTTGGATCTAGATCCAACCACACCCCCTGGATCTTGTGTTCTGCAGTGAGGACCATCTCCTAAAATGTGCAGGGGGGTCCGAAGGGGTCCGGAAACCAGTCAGTATCTGGTGTGACCACCACTTGCCTCACGCAGTGCAACACATCTCCTTCGCATAGAGTTGATCAGGTTGTTGATTGTGGCCTGTGGAATGTTGGTCTACTCCTCTTCAATGGCTGTGCGAAGTTGCTGGATATTGGCAGGAACTGGAACATGCTGTCGTATACACCGATCCAGAGCATCCCAAACATGCTCAATGGGTGACATGTCTGCTGAGTATGCTGGTCATGCAAGAACTGGGATGTTTTCAGCTTCCAGGAATTGTGCACAGATCCTTGCAACATGGGGCCGTGCATTATCATGCTGCAACATGAGGTGATGGTCGTGGATGAATGGCACAACAATGGGCCTCAGGATCTCGTCACGGTATCTCTGTGCATTCAAAATGTCATCAATAAAATGCACCTGTGTTCGTTGTCCATAACATACACCTGCCCATGCCATAACCCCACTGCCACCATGGGCCACTCGATCCCCAATGTTGACATCAGCAAACCGCTCACCCACACAACGCCATACACGCTGTCTGCCATCTGCCCTGTACAGTGAAAACCGGGATTCATCCGTGAAGAGAACACCTCTCCATAGTGCCAGATGCCATCGAATGTGAGCATTTGCCCACTCAGGTCAGTTACGACGACGAACTGCAGTCAGGTCGAGACCCCGATGAGGACGACGAGCATGCAGATGAGCTTCCCTGAGACGGTTTCTGAGTTTGTGCAGAAATTCTTTGGTTATGCAAACCGATTGTTGCAGCAGCTCTCCGGGTGGCTGGTCTCAGACGATCTCGGAGGTGAAGATGCTGGATGTGGAGGTCCTGGGCTGGTGTGGTTACACGTGGTCTGCGGTTGTGAGGCCGGTTGGATGTACTGCCAAATTCTCTGAAACACCTTTGGAGACGGCTTTTGGTAGAGAAATAAACATTCAATTCACAGGCAACAGCTCTGGTGGACATTCCTGCAGTCAGCATGCCAATTGCACACACCCTCAAAACTTGTGACAACTGTGGCATTGTGCTGTGTGATAAAACTATACATTTTAGAGTGGCCTTTTATTGTGGCCAGCCTAAGGCACAATTGTGCAATAATCATGCTGTCTAATCAGCATCTTGATATGCCACACCTGTGAGGTAGATGGAGTATCTCGGCAAAGGAGAAATGCTCACTAACACAGATTTAGACAGATTTGTGAACAATATTTGAGAGAAATAGGCCTTTTGTGTACATAGAAAAAGTTTTAGATCTTTGAGTTCAGCTCATGAAAAATGGGGGCAAAAACAAAAGTGTTGCATTTATAATTTTGTTCATTGTATTTAGAAAATATTTACATGTATATATTTATATGTGTATATATATATAAAATATATAAACAACATTTTTCTTAAATATATACATGCACGTATGTGTATTTGTATATGCATAATACATATACACAGTACACACATATATCATGTACACAAAAAACTTTTATTTTGGATGCAATTAATTGCAATGAATCATTCCCCAGCACTAGATTTATTTATTTATTTATTTTTATATATTTCTAGGATTCAATTTAATTTTGAAATTCAGTTTTCAATTTTCAGTTTTAGTCATTTTTATTATGTGCTTTTGCAGTTTTAGTAGCTTTACTTCATTTCAGTTACTGTTGATAAGGCAACATTCTTTCAAAGAAAGAAAGAAAGAAAAAGAACTGAAATGTATGATACATTTAGCATTTTGGTGAATTGTCAGTGTGAAAATGCAATGTGACTATTTTGCATATTGTTGGGCCTTTACATTTTATGATAATGTTAATGCATTTACAGTGTTTTAGTTTAATGATTACAGTACATTGAAAAATACTGCCAGTAGATGTCCAGTAATATATATATTTGTTTTATAAATTACTGTGAATTAACCACAGTATTGTGCCTGTGTTTTTCTCCATGCTTCCCTTTGTGCTCTTCCTGAACAGCGCATCAGGACGAGGGAAGTCTGTGTCCCAGGGGTCAGGAGGTTACGACAGTGACAGTGTGGACCTCCACGCTCTGGAGGACTGCCCTGATGCTCAGTACTACCACGTCCAGTGCCGACTCGGGGAAGGAGGCGGAGGAGGAGGAGGATACGAAAGGGCGGCTGCTTCCCGGAGCTGGGGTCTCCGCAAACAGGCCATCCAGAATTGGCAGCGCCGGCCGTACCGGAACAGCACGGAGGGAGAGGAGGGCGACGTGTCTGACGTAGGATCCCGCACCACTGAGTCCGAGGCCGAGATGTGGGAGCAAGACAGGAGAGCAGAGAGCCAGCACGGGGGAAACCGAGGATACAGACTAGCTACAGGTGCGTCATTGACCTGCGTGGGCAGGACGATCGAAGAATTTGTCCTGGGGTTTATTTTGTTTTTCCAAATGTTGGTGGAAGAACATGGTTCATTTCCCAGGGAACACAATTCCAAAGGCATGAATGTAAATGTCATTTTTGGCTTGTCAGTCGTTTAAAATATAATCTGGGGCAGGCAGAAAAGGGCAGCTCTGTAGCACATGCTGCTATGATTGCAAATGTCATTTGGCAGAATGTAAGTTTGTGAGTTAACAGTTTGTCAACCAGTTTGTCAGGCCCGAGGTCACAGTACCCACTCTCCAAATAATGACGGGATAGTCAGGTCAGAGGACCAGGACACCGGCTGAGGAAAATTAGGTCACATGAATGCAACTGCTGTCAGGATTACAGACCAGAGAGCAGTAGAGAGAGTGTGTCATAAAGCCATGAGCAATGAACACAATTTTCCACCTACTGACTCCAGGTCATTGTGGGAAGAGTGAAATGAATAACCGATAGTGCACTATATACTCTCATACATAATCATACCACATACAGAGTGTGACTTCATGATGTCTTTACTGCATGCAGTTCATTTACATTAATTAAGGCCCATTTGTGCTTTTCAGAATGTCACCTCTTCTTTGTTCGGCTATCAGATTATGTAGCAGAAAATGTTACCAACCTTTATTGGGGGCAGCAGCAGGCCTGCTCACGTCTTGTTGAAAAAAATGTAATGGGAATTAACAAAATATATGCATGATTTCTTCCTACATCTTCCTCTTCCATCTTGATACATATGCCTTTCGTGTCAAACAATGTCACTGTCAGCCTCAAAAAGTATTTGGAAGTACCAACAAAAAAAGCCATAAAATCAATTGGAGAGCTCAAGGGATGTATTCTGTGAATTTATGTAAGTGCAGATTTGTTTTCTAGCAAATATGAATGCAATTTAAAAAAATGAATGTTTTTATTATTATTATTATTTTGTGTATTTATTATTTTTAGTATATCTTTACATATATGGATTAACTCATTTTTCAAACATAATATAATAATTTTTATTTAACAAATTACATCTTATTTAATCAATTAATTGATATTAAATAATTAAATAATTATTGGTGTGCATTAATTAAATAATTATTATCATAAAATATTTTATTATTCTTTTAATTTGATTTATTAATTAATTACACATCTAAAATTGTGTAATAATTAAAAAATTCAGAATTTTTTTTTTTTTTTTTGCAGTAAACAATGTGGGATGAAGTTGCCTGCATCCACTTAAGGGCAGACTTGTTTAGTGTTTAAATGCAGATATGAATGTATTTTTTATTTTATATATTTGTATTATTTAATGGATTATTTTTTTTAAATATTATAATTATACTGATATATTTTAACACTTTTTAGTCCACAAGTTAAGCTATATATTTATATTTAACAATAATTCATATTTGGGTATTATTATTATTTTTTAAATTAGTGTTAATTAAACATCTATCTATCTGTCTATCTATCTAGTAATCATTTCAGAAATCCCTGCAGGGCAAACCATGTGGGATGATGTTGACTGAATCTACTGATCCAGAATGGTCTTTTTCCATCCTACCATTAGTTAATGGTTGGTTTTGGGTAGAAGAAACTGATCCTAGACCAGTAGTCATGGCTAGTTTATCCAGCTAGCATTTGAATTTAACTGAATGCTTAAACATCATGCCCATGTCCAAGTGAAGGCCAAGCTTTCCTTACCTTAGCCGTATCTTAGTCATACACAATCCATCCTGTTATCACATTACATCTCACTTATTTGAGAGCCTGTTTGAGTCATAGCTTTTGGCAGATTTTGCTTAAAAAAATTACGTGTCTTATAAAATAAGAACACTGCCAACACCTGTTTCTTTAGTCTCAATCTCATTAGATCTTCTGCAAATCGTGTATGACTCAAGAGACCTAGAGTCTGTCAAACTGGAGCTGTGAGATAGAAATGGCCTGCTGATGGCATGATTTGGAGGATGTTCAGATCCTGTAGGAGGCAGTGAGAAGAGCAAACAGACCGATAGCTGCACTTTTTATTGGACTGAGGCGCCACCATATGGACATGTACTGTAATGCAGCCGGTAAAAGGAGTAGTGCACGCACAAATGAACTCACCCATGTTCAGTGTGGAGTTCAATGTGATGAAGGTCTTCTCTTTTACATGTAGGAAAGCTAAATTGTGACCACAGATGTCAAACAAGTCTTCATTTATCTCTTATTCTTCGTGTCGACAGGTCGTTCTGAAGGGGGATACAAGCCTTGTCGTCATGAGAAAAGCCCCTCTAAAGTCAACGAGGTGATCAGCCCTGAGGTGCTGAAAATACGTGCCGCTCTCTTCTGTATCTTTACCTACCTGGATATGAAGACACTCCTGCGGGCGGCCGAGGTGTGCCGGGATTGGAAGTTTGTGGCTCGTCACCCGGCGGTGTGGACCAGAGTGCTGCTGGAGAATGCTCGCATCTCTTCAAAGGTTTTAACACCATTCACACAAACACTCTTACAGTAATGCTCCTGCTCAATTTAGGAACTGACCACCTTCTTTTTCTGCAGCTTGGGGTTCAGAATATATTTCTCATTTATTTTCTCCATGGCCATTTCAGAAATTTCTTAATAAAGATATCTAAGCCTTGAGACGAATCAACCAACTCCAATTGATAGTTTTCACGTGACACCCTTATAGGAACGCCCACCTGGAGGGCGCCAGATGACCGCCAGCTATTTTTAAGCAAATTGCATCAAGTAATTATGTAGTGAAACGCAGATATTAAAAGGCGAGATTCAGTGTACGCCTTATTGATGATGTATATTTTGTACAGACAAGAGGATGAAGCCAGAATATAAACACAATGTGCATAGTTTCACATTAAATGGCTTCCCATAGAAAACCATTAGAAGGAAAACACTGAACCGTTAAGTGGACTGCGTTCATATTCCGGCCTCATCTGCTTGCATGTGTAAACTATGCATCGCTAATGTGGTGATTACTGAATTTGAGCTTTTAATATTACTGTTTTAAATATATTAAGGTACTTTAAGTGTTTTTACAACGTTTTGTCGCACTGTTTATGATTGAAATATTGCTGCTGGTGCTTAATATGGATTGCGAATGGCCAAAACTTTTGTTCAGAAATACCTTTGTTTTATTCTTTTGAGAGGTGATCTAAATATTTGCAGCTGGGAAACTGAAACGCTTATGCAGCAGTTCTATGGATGTTTTGCCCTCCAAGTCTTCGAGCCGGCCACGTGACTGAAAACTATCAATAACATTATGAATGACATTACAGCATTATACAGAATGCATTCTTGAATGAACAAACTGCTAATGAATACATTATTAGTAATTTTTCACCTTGAATTATGAAATGCATTTTCTTATGCTTTACACTACAACAAGACATTAAATAAGTATTTATACCTTATATTACCCATAATTACTGTCTTGCACATTTTAAACATTATTGTTTAAGCCTCCAATAGACTGTGAATAAATGAATGAATTAAAAGGGTCATTCCTGTTATGCAGTACCCTTTGAGCTTATTATCTTAATAATAAATAATAATAATAATATTAAAATGCTTGTTCTGTAGCTTCACAGGAAGAAAATAACTAAAGTTGGCCATTACTCAATAAAGAATTGAGAGTTAGCTGACAAAAGTTAATTTGTGATTTATTTAGTTAGTTAGTTAATAAAAGTACATGGGATAAAAAGTGATATTAGGGACATGGAGGAAAAATATGTGATGATTAATAGATAAAAGACAAATTAATATATTAGTCCCTAAAAACATTATTTATTTTAAAATACTTTGCTGAAAATTTAAATGTTAAAATACATTTTAAACAAATATAGTTTCATATATTTTACAATGATTAAAATGAAAACTGAAATGAAAATATAAATAATAATAATAATAATAATAATAATGACAGACACATAAGAAAAATAAAATAATATATAATAATTATATATAATATAGTAATAAATAAATTGTCATGTTAAGTTAGTACATATCACCAGGATTGTGGCACGGACATAAGTATATAGATAATGATTTGTAATTCAACCATGATGAATTCTGATAAATGTAAAATAATAATAATAATAATTATATCATCTTTAATGTCAACTTTAAAAATTGTGATTGTAATATTTTATTAAAGATTATACTAAATAATATATATTTATGATGTGTATATGTATGATGGCGAGTGAAAATGTGCTGCATTGTAGGAGTGACTCAAAAGACATTTAACAGATCTGAATGAGATGTAAAAAAGTGTAGCATATATTATCTGCTGCCCACGTATTTTGCAACTGCTAATAGTCCTTAAAAAGGCCAAGCTTTCTAACTCTGTCTCTCACTGTGTTTGTTTAGTTCCTGTGCACTCTGTCTCAGTGGTGCACACAGACGCATTCCCTCATCCTCCAGAACCTCAAACCCCGGCAGAGGGGCAAAAAAGAGACAAAGGAGGAGTATCTGAAGAGCACACGGTAAAACGGTTTCCCACTGCGCCTGCTGTTTACTGTACCATACTGACCCCGCTGTTTGTGTGGCTACTGCCTTCCCACAGCTCCACGCACCTCCTCCTCTTCTCATCGCTCTTTTATTACCTTCTGCACTCTTCCCTGATCCTCTCATCACTCTTTCACACCAAACAGATACACACTCACTCACTCGCACAGTCTGACACTTGTGAAGTGCTTGTTCAGAGATCCAGCTTGAGAAGGGAACAGAATGAGCAGCCTGTTAATTGCTCTGCTAAATCACCTCAACCAGAGTGCCAGTCGAAAACCTCATCAAAGAGTTTGTCGGGGGGTGGGGGTGGGGGTTACATGACAAACACAGAATTTGCGTATTTGGTGGATTTAAACCTGAAAGTGCGTCATTTTTTAATGTTAGAATATCCTGTCTGAGACAATTCATTAAATGTTTATGTTATGGATATATATGTAAATTACATATTTATTACACATACAAACTAGATATAGGGTCAGATTTACTAAACGGCAAAGTGGCGCGAGAGTGCAATTCCAAAACAGCGCCGATGGGCGTGGAAATTTCTGCGGGTGATTTACTGACAATGCGCAAATTAAAGAACACAGACGCAGCGTTTCATTTACATACAGTATCAACTAACCCAATATACCAAGCGCAGCGCAAATTAGTGTAGTCGCAAATAATCTACTTACAACACAAGCGCAAAATAGAAATGCGTTAAATAATGGTGCAAATACTAGTAATTTGACGAGCGCAAACGTTTGTAAATCGCGTTGCGCGATTCATTTTAATACTCACCTCCCATAAATTTTGCGTCTGAAAGGGAAACTCCTACAAATGCATATTAAATAAGGGCAGGCCCTTCACTGCGCATCTTTAATAAATCCTGACACTACTATTTTAACGCCAAAAGACGTTTGTGCTGGCGCAAGCTGTTACTAAATTTGGCCCATTGATGTTAATATATAAAATAGTTCCAATTTCTAATAGAGTTCATTTATTACATTTTCATATATGTTATATATTATGAAGCAAAAACATATGTACATACTGTGTATTACATTTGCGTATGGGTCATAACTTTATTAAGACGTCTGGTCACTGTAGTGCCCATATATTTTGTATAATCTGACATGTTAATAGATGGTGTTAATAGCATCTCTTTCTTTTGTGTTTAGTGGCTGTCTTGAGGAGGGTCTGGAGGCTTTGTTGAAAGCTACTGGCAGTAATCTGCTCATCCTGAAGGTGTCTCATTGTCCGAATCTATTGACCGATCGCTCTCTGTGGTTGGCGAGTTGTTATTGCAGGGCTCTACAGGCTGTCACATACAGGTTGGTCCACAAGGGAGCACTATTTAGTCTATTTTTGTCTGTATATCCTTTGATTACACAGCTTTGTGGTATACTTGACTCTGATTGGTCAATTTACAGGCAGATATTATTGTATAATGACTCCTAAACTGTATTAATCAGCACTGTCCCCAGGAAACCAATTTACTACATGGCTTTAATGAAAGTAATATCAACTCTAATTAAATTTTCATATCTAATGAATTATTAATTCAGTAAGCAATCATGTAATGAATTGGATGATGTATGCTTTAAGGATGAAAACATCTTTTTTTTTTTTTTTACAATGACTAACCAGCTGTTAAATATAATTTAGCATTTAAAAAATGAGATGGGAGGAAAAATTTTTATTTCAATGCTTCTGCATTCACTCACAAAACTTGAATACATAAGCATTTAAAAATAATGACTCTTAAACTGTATTAATAGCCACTGTGCTAGAAAACCAATTTACTAAATTGCTTTAATGAAAATAATATCAACTCTAATTCATTTTTCATGTATATTTAATTATTTATTCAGTGAGCAGTAATAAATTATATCATGTATCACCTAGGGATGCAGACATCCTTTTGGCCTTGTTGTTATGTTACATACAATATGTTACGAACAATAATATACATATAATAAAATTCATACATACATACATACAGTGGTGGCCAAAATTAGAACCCTAGTAATTTCATCAGCTAAAAAATGGTTTTAAGTCAGTTATTTCTATCTTTTGCTGTAGTATGTCAGTAGGAAATATCAGTTTACATTTCCAAACAATCGTTTTGCCATTAATTTTAATAATCCTGTGAGATTTTTGTCTGACAACAGCCAGTGCTCCACACAGAGATCTGACCTGATCATCATCCAGTCTGTCTGGAATTACATGAAGAAACACAACAAACTGAGACAGACTAAATCCAGAAGAACTGTTGCAACGTCTCCAAGATGCTTCAAGAAACCTGCCTGCAAAGCTACCTGAGAAACTACGCACGAGTGCACCTAGAGCAAAGATACTTTACATGCAAAGGATGGTCAAATGTTGATTTAATTTAGTTAATAGAAGTTAATTGATAAAGAAATCTATTTATGACATTATTTTTGAAAGCATCCTCATTTTACAGCATTTTACACAAGTGCCTAAAACTTTTAACAGTACTGTAGCTTTGCAGGTAGGTCTCTCAAAAAGCGTCTGGATTTAGTGTCAGTTTGTTCTGTTTCTTCATGTCAATATTACAATCAATGGCAAAATGAATGTTTGGAAATGTAAACTCATATTTCCTACTGACACACTACAGCAAAAGATAGAAATAACTGACTTACAACCATTTTTAGCTGGTGAAAATACTAATGTTCTAATAATTTTGGCCACCGCTGTAAATTAGCAAAAAACATTTTTTTTTTTTTTTGTAAATTATGTCCAAGGGCAGTACAGGTCAGAGTGGAAATAAACATATTGATCAATGTATTTGGTTGCTTAGTTCCCATTGCCAGGCCATAACAAGGTTTGCAAAGGCAGAGAGAGAAAGTTTCTCAGATGTGGATTTGGATGATGTTGTAGGAGTGCGACAGACCCTGTTGGACAGGAAGTTATCTGGGCATTGGGAGCTGGCTGCAGAGACATCATCTCACTACAGGTGGCACCTTTGCATCCATGGTAGGATTGAAATACAATTTACTTGTTTCATGGGCAGTTGTAGATTTTTGTTTATACATGGCTTGATAGCTTAAATATTGTATAAATTTAAATGCAACATCATCTTTCTTTTTGAGCATTTGTCTTTGATATTAGAAATGCAAATTGTCTTTCTGCAGCCAGCAGCCAGCACGCTTCAGTAACAGGTGCCTGCAGACCATTGGCAGATGCTGGCCACATCTGCGAGCACTGGGTGTGGGCGGAGCTGGCTGTGGCATACAGGGATTGGCTTCTTTGGGTGAGTAAATAGTGTTTGCGGTAACACTTTAGTATAGGGACCAAATTTCACAATTAAATAGTTGCTGTTAAATTAGCATGCCTATTAATAATATATTGGCTGTTGATTAGTACTTATAAAGCTCATATTCTGTATCCCTAATCCTACCCAATTCCTAAACTGAACTACTACCTTACTAACTATTAATAAGCAGCAAATTCAGTTTACAGAGGCAAAAGTCGCAGTTAATGGTGTGTTAATAGTGAGAATAGGACCTTAAAATAAAGTGTGACCGTGTTTGCTATTCAGTTTACAACAATGACAGGATTTAATATTTGTTGATATGCTTGTATGTATATAAATTAGTAAGACCAAAAGTGACAGTCAAGACTTTTTAAATAAAGTCTATTCTTTTGAACATTCTATTTTTATTCTATTCATCAAATCCTGAAAAAAAAAAAAAAATGTATCATACTGTCACATGTTTGACCTAGTTTCTTCTGTTCCCCTATTGGTTAATTAGATCCTCACCTGTTTCTGTTTCCCCCTTGATTACTTTTATTATTTAAAGCCTGTGTTCTCCCTCCATTCTTGGTCTGCTATTGAGTTTGCCTTATGTGTTTTGCTACCCCTTGCTCCTAGAAATCTTCTGTGGATTATTAATAAAAGACTTTCATTTGTCCTACTCCTCGTTGTGCGCCTCATTAGCGGACACGTAAACGTTACAGAATAGCAGACCGAAACAGTTAATTACTTAAGCGGCGTTTTTCTTTGTTTATTTTTTTATTTTTTGTTTTGTTTTGTTCTCGCCCGGAATGGATCTGCCCGGAGTCCAACTCATGTGCCTGAAGCAGTTGGACCGTTCGCTGGAAGACCATACAAGGGACTTTCTAGATCTGGCGTGCCTTACCCACTTCCCGGACCGCAGTGTAAGGCACGCCTGCCAGCGAACGGTCCCAAAGAGGATTTCGCCGCTTGTGTGGAGTGGGTGCTGATACACAATGAGTCAGCATTCACCATCGGCCCTGTGGAGGATGATATCGCCATCAGCCCCACTCCACCACTGCCAGAGACCAGCCAGCCGTCACCCCGATCTACGAAGATACTGCCTGAGCCCACTGCAGACGGAGAGCCTGAGCCCGCTGCGACTGAGCCACTACCATCCTCTGACCAAGTGTGTGAGCCGGCAACATCATTCGTCGCCGAGGGAGTTTTGGTGGTGCTCGAGGGCTTGGAGGGAAGCCCCCCCCACACTCCTACGACTGAGGGTGAGCTAAAACTGGTTTCTGGGGAATATGAAGAGGAACTGAAGGAAATTTTCCAGATGGACCTAATTGACTGGTGGGGAGAAGTACAAACCTGTGTCCCTGAATCTTCTGTGTCTCCGCTGGATCCGTCCAGCCCTGAATCTCCTGTGTTCCCTCCCAGCCTCCCTCTCCCGCCTCCTCTCAAGCTAGCCAGTTCCTCACCTCCTACTCCGCTGATGCCTGTCAGTCCCTCAGCTCACCCTCAGTCAGCGCCTGCCATGCGCTCTGCCGCCTCGGGACTTCCAGTCTCCAGCTCCGCTCAGATGTGCGGATCCCCTGTCTCCACTCCCAGTCTCCGAGCCATCGACTACACCTCGGTCCTCCAACCCATCGGTCCACCTGGGCTCCTAGCTCCCTCGTCTCCACCGTTGCCCGTCATCCCACCGGCTCCACCGGGCTCCCTCGTCCCTCTGGCTCCGCCTTGGTCAGTCATCGACCATCCACCACCTCGGGACTCCACTCCTCTGGCTTTGCCTCGTCACTCCATCCCTCCGGCTCTGTCAGGCTCCTCCTTCCCTCCGGCTCCACCTGCATCCTCAGTCGCACCGCCTCCACCGCGGTCTTCCGGATCCCCGCCTCCGCCTCAGTCGCCTGAGCCTTCAGCTCCGCCTTGGCCCTCCGGATCCTCAGTTCCGCCCCGGCTCTCCGTCTGCCCCGTTCCACCTGGGTCTCCTTCTCCAGCAGCGCAGTCTCCGTCAGTCGGCCCCCTGGTGTCGTCGGCCCATTCTTCACCATGGCTTCTCCCACCGTCGACTCCGCCGTGGGCCGCCATCCTGGCTGGCCTCTGGATAACCACCTGGCTTCTCCTGCTTCAGGCTCCTCCCACCCTCCACTCCCCCTTGGACTGACTTTTGGTTTTGCCCCGTTCCCATTGCCTGCCCTCCTCTTGCTCCACGCCCACCTCCAGATCCCCCACCCTCCCTCCTCTGGTGGACTGTTTTTGTCGGTGCGGGGACGTGCTGTTCTGGGAGGGGGTGTTATGTCACATGTTTGACCTAGTTTCTTCTGTTCCCCTATTGGTTAATTAGATCCTCACCTGTTTCTGTTTCCCCCTTGATTACGTTTATTATTTAAAGCCTGTGTTCTCCCTCCATTCTTGGTCTGCTATTGAGTTTGCTTTGTGTTTTGCTACCCCTTGCTCCTGGAAATCTTCTGTGGATTATTAATAAAAGACTTTAATTTGTCCTACTCCTCGTCGTGCACCTCATTAGCAGACACGTAAACGTTACACATACTTTCCACATTTCACTATTAAGCAGCACAGCTGTTTTCAGCTATGATATTCATAAATGTTTCTTGAGCAGCAAATCAGCATATTAGAATGATTTCTAAAGGATCATGTAACACTGAAGACTGGAGTAATGTTTGCTGAAAATTCAGCTTTGCCATGAATTATGTAAAAAAAAATACATTTTTAAATATATTTTAAATAGGAAACTTTTTTTTGTTTGTTTTTTAATATTGTATTAATATTTTATTAATTTATCTGTTTTTACTGTTTTTATTTTTCTCTCAAAAGCAGTACCTATGCTTTGGCTATTGACAGCTCTTCTGCTCTGATTTATAACCAGCATCCCTTAAAAACAATTATTTATCTAAATGTAACACTACCCATACAGTTCTCAGATCAGCATCACAAGGGAACATCACTCAAGTGTAAATTGTTATTCACATTAAAAAACTGGGACAAAGAGACTTCGGAAATGACACTTTTAACATGCTGCTGTGAGTAAACCGGAGGCACATGTTTATGGTATACAATTTTACTATAAATAGATTATAAATAGCAGAGGACCCATTTTCTACTCCGCTTGTTATTTATCCTACTTTACTGTACCATCCTCATTTAGATTTAATGGGTTTAACCTTTCTGAATCACAAGACTGCAGTTAGCTATGTACAAATCATCTGAGCTGTACATAGACCACTTAAGAAAACTTGATCAGAAAGTTAAACAGATTTTTTTTTAAACTAGTTTTTCTCAAACCTTTAAGCTATTTTGTTCCACTTCATTTCCAATTACTGTCCTCGGTGTCTTGCTTTTCAGAAGGACTACATCTGTTCCTTGTTCTCTTCCTGTGCTCCCCTAAATATAGTGCACATTCAGTATGAACTACGTTGACAATGTTTTTATAGTGCTTTTTGTTGTTTTGGAGCTTTTTGGAGCCAAGTTTTTTTTTTTTTTTTTTTCTTTTTCCCATGACTAATGCAGTTGTATACCAGTGTGCCAATAGACTGTTTGTGTGTATATATCTTCAGCAAGGAACTGCATGAGGCTCCAGGTGCTAGAGTTGGACCACGTCAGTGAGATCAATCAGGAAGTGGCTGCTGAGATGTGCCGGGAGGGACTGAAGGGTCTGGAGATGCTGGTGCTCACCTCCACTCCTGTTACTCCTAAAGCTCTGCTTCACTTCAACAGTGAGTCAACACTCACTGATTCAGATCCTGATTCATTATTATTGTACTTCAATGAATAGGTATTCAATTTGTACATCAAAACCAAGTATCAACCGGTGGAAGCCTGATTTCAAAGGTAGAGATGTTGAATCATGCTTTATTAAACTTTTTTATAATAATTTAATTAATATTTAATTCTTAATAATGTATTGCATTTTTAACGAGCATTTAATGGATTTCAAGATACTAAGGAATATTCTTCTGCAGTTAGTTTCAAACGATCGGCGAATGAATGTGATCATACGTTCAGATTAAACATTGGATTTGGAGCTATGAATGACATGAAATACGCCTGCTCTTCCTGTAAAATGACTCCCTGCCCTCACTCTCTTACTCACAGGTGTGTGCCGTAACCTGAAGTCTATTGTAGTCCAGATCGGTATAGAAGATTACTTTGAAGACCCTAACAGTCCCGAGGCCAGAAAACTCTTTGATGAAATGGTGAACAAGCTGCAGGTATGGAATCATTGCCATAGATAGGTTTTTGAGACATCTGAGGCCATCAAAAATTTTGACCCATCCATATCCGTTTATCCACTGCCAGACTAAAATTACCAGCAAAAGCTGTTCAGTAGTAATTCAGTCTTAGGCCATGGGGTTTCCTGTGTCTGAGACAGCGATAAAGATGAGTAAGTGAAAGCAGAAGAACCTCTCACAGCTGCCGTGTTGAGGAGCCATGAGTCAAATGCATGTGATTCATCTCATCCATTTGCTTTCTTTGAGGACGCAGGAAGCTGCCTCTTCTCTGTTCTGACTCTAGATAAGCTGGGAGAGGAAGTGGAAGTGGGGTTACACCCACCCACGTGAAAACTCAAGCTAAAGTTACTTGCAGGATGTCTTACACAAGCTGTGCTGAAATGGACTGCTGTAGATGACAAAGTGCATTGCTCATCATATATCATTTCCATAAGAGGCTCAAAAAATATTTTGTACAGTACTTGTTCAGAAACTGCCCACGGTTTATTTCCACCATCAGTGTGGAAGCAAATTTATAGTGTCCTCAGATGTTCAGCTCTATATCATCTCAGTGATTTGGCTCCTCCATGTGGCTCTGCTGATGAAAGTTTGTTTCATTTTGTAAAAAGCTAAATATCCTCTAATCACATCACAGGATCAGTTGAACCCATCGAAATACAAGCGTAGATTATGATTACCAGGAGATATTTTAAAATCTCCGATTATGCAACTTTAATGCTGCATTGCCATGCTTTTTTTCCATTTTGTATTCAGAGATACTTACACGAATAAATAACAAACAAGGAATTTATCATAAAAGTTGATTAACATAAAACAGAATTCGCCAGGAGTTTTTGTCATTAGTAATGTTATACGTCCTTTAAATTCCAGATTCTGAATTGGATTTGAATTGATGTAGCAATAGAATGCACATCAATGTTGGTCTCTGTATTGCCAGCTATGGTTGAAACATAGAATTCAGTGTTATTTTAGTATTATTTAAATGCTATTATAGTGTTTATTCATATTTTGAATCAGCCTTTTTTATATTTTCCAATTTTTTGTTTATTTTACGTTTTAGAAAATTTGCTACGGTATGTGCTTTTGTCATTTTTTTAAATAATTGATTTAATTTTTTTAATAACATTTATATTTAGCTTCATTTATATTCCAGTTTTAGTTTTAGTAATTTTAGTACTTAAACATAGAAAAAAGTGAAAATTAGAAATGTTGCCTAGCTAATTAACCACAATAAATAGGCTTAAGTTTAGCATTTAATATTTATTTTTGATTTTAGCATTATTTCCGTTACAAAAAAACAATTTTGAAGTTTTAGTTCACAATAACAACACTTATGTTGTTGTTTGTTTTCACCAGAATCCTGAAATGTCTCACCAAATCAGACCTTTTTTTCCTTAGAGCCCAACATAATACTGTACATGAAATATACATATTTACAGAAATATAACCCCTGTTCCTTTATATCCTTTATGTCTTCTCCTCTCAGGCACTCAAAAAAAGACCTGGTTTCTCCAAAATCCTCCATGTGAAGGCTGATGGCTTGTGCTAACTCTGCTGTGTTGAGGCCAGAGCCACATAAAGGTTCACCGAATATTTCAACCTGATCGAGTCATTCTCTCCTCAAAGAAACGAGGAAGAATCAAACACTTCCGCTTCAGTTTGAACTCTAAACACCAGTCTACCACACCAAGACGGGCACATCTGTTAGTTTTGACATGACGCAACCAAATAGAGGAGTCTGTAAAGACAATACGAACAAACTCTACGAGAAGGCATAATGCCTTGCCATGGATGCCGTTCCAACAGTCACCCAATTACTTGCCAAATGCACTAAACTTTTAATAAGATCTCAGAGAACATGACGTCTCTCTTCAGAGCACAGAGCTGCAGGAGGGAGCAGTCTCATATTCGAGATTGACCTGAATCATAAAATCAACGTGAAATCCAAACAGCACAAATTTAAAACGCACATGGGTAAGTTAGTAATGTGGGAGTGTGTTTGTGTGATCAGCTCGATTGCTTCCCCCGATGTTCATTAGTCGTCACTCTTCAAACTGGACGCCATATTACTAGGACAAATATCAACATAACATAATCACCAGCTTCAGACATGGCTTACAGAGACTATATTTGGGGGAAGCCATGTCTCCACAGAAATTACTATTACTTGCAGTTATCTTGTGTCCTTAAGCGCAAGTTGAAACCGAATGAAGAAGCCAAACTGTTTGTGTTTGTGTCAGACCCTCCAGTCCTTCAGCCGTATTCCCATGACCAGGGTCTCTCTGGCAAGGGATTGTTTCTCATCACTGGATCTTTTGTTCCAGACAGATTTGCTATGCCTTCTCTATAATGTGCCATCCATAGCTCCGACAGTTTAGTTTTTAAGGTTGAATTTAGGTCATACCCAATGTGCCATTAGGTGTTAAGTCAAACCCTACAAGGTGTGCACTTACCTAAAGGAATTTAAGGGCGAATAGTGAGGGATAGAGACAAGCTCATGGTGCTGTCAGTCCAATGTTACCCCTTCAGTTTCACCTCAGATGTCAACGTCTCCATCTCTTCCATCACTTACTGTTCTGTGGAACTCGGGCTGGTGCAACTGAATGGATCACTTCTCCATCTGCTCTGTTGAATTCAGAAGCTACTCTCCATGTTCTAAAGGTAGACGGTGCTGAATGGAGAATTCTGATTCTGAGTTCTGAATGTACACTCCTGCACAATCGAATAGAAGGGATAAAAACAAATATATACAGTTGCCACATCAGGTTCTTTACAGAATCTACAAGAACTTCTCTTCTAAAATGTGTGGGTTAGGGTTTGGCTTTGTTGGAAATATTAAATAAGTTAACAATAGCCATATTAGGCCATGTCAGACTACAAAATGAAAAAATGATTCAATATTTATAGCCTCTTTTTGTCAACGCCAGCATTGCGAGTTAAAGTTTTCTTTTGTTTTTAAATGGAAAAAAGTTATTTATGGTATATTTTTGGTGCATTTTTAAGTAGATGATATGACATTCTGTTGGAGTATTACTCTAAGTTTACTCTTTGAGTGATAAAACACTTAGCTGGAAGTCAGTCATACAAAGAAACTAGAATATGTCATTCTCGTCAAGTTTCTTTAAAAAAAAAAAAAAATGCTGATGCAATAATACCGATGCAAGTACTGGTCTCGACCTGTCTCAGTGCTGTACCATTACCCATCAGGCATTGCTGCTCCCCTTGGCCAGTCTCTGAGCTGAAATCACACAATCCAAATTCTCTACTCTAAGTGCTTTAGTCAAGGCGAGCACTTCTATGGTGCAACGTTCTACTTCCTGTCTTAAAATACATTATGGGGCTTGAATTAGCATGAGAGGAGTTTTCACACGAACTGCCTGGGTTTTTCTTTAGGATGGCTGTTTAAAATGAGACGATGTGGACCAGAATGGAAACTGCAAAACCATCTCCATAAAGAAATGTGGAAGAGGGCAACCTACTCCACCCACAACCCCACACCATGACTTTTCGAGTGTGCTGGCACTCTTGTCTTCTGAAGACTTAAAAAACAAAAACAAAAAAAAACTGTATGTATATGTTGTTTCTATAGGAAGGAATTACAAACTGTGTAAATATTTGAAAAGCAACCTAAAGAAAGAGATAACCTGAAGCGTTTAACGGATGTCCGCCCACAAGTGGTTTCCCCGTGTGGTGGCCGTACTGACCAGATGACTTTCAGAGTTCAAAGGTATTCAATTTGCAGTATGCTGTGTATGATAGATGCTTTATATTGAATGTGTATCAGAGTCCTATAGAGATGGAAATAATTTAAAAACAGAGTACAGTTTATTTGAACTATTTATTTCTATAAAAGAGATGTCTATGATGATGGCATGTTTGTGCTAAAGCATTATATATATATATATATATCATGTTGCCTTTTCAACTGTTCTTCTGTAGATGTTATTAGATTATTAGATCTGAGTGCTCTGGATTACTGCTTGCTGCCTTTCATTTTTAGACTGAGCAACTGTTGCACCATTATTATGATAAAAAAGTAACTGCTAATGTTTAGTATTAAGCCGTTGATGTTCTATTTTGTTTAATGTCGAGCCTTTTTAAAGAATCTGACATATGTAATGCACTTTTTTTTAATCGGAGCGCTTTAAGTGCTCTGTGATGGTTGGTTTCGTATAATTCATGTGCAATTCCTCTCTTCCTAAGCTTTGCACCGGAAGACTATCAGCTTTCCATGCCTCACGTGATCAGTCCGTTTAATAGTTTTAGTGATTTATTTTTTATTATTATTATTATTATTATTATTATTTTTTTTATGAAGCCCTCGCAGTGGTCTTATTTGATGCACAGCATTAACATGCAATATAAAAATAAATAGCTATATAAATATAATTGCTTGGTCATGTAAAAACTTTCAATCATGTTTTTATTTATTTTGACTTGATTCGCTTTAAAGTAAGTGGTGAAAGTGACGATGTGCCGGGTAATAGTGTGTGGACTGAGCACTTTGAATATTACATTTTATTTGACTAAAAATAGACTAAAAGAGTTTGTGAACTATGTGACCAACCCAAATTCATCTGAACAGATTCTAATAAACTGACAGATATTGAAATTGATTGTAACTTGGGAAGGAAGAAAAAGGGAACAATCACAGAATGCCACTTTAGCAGAAAACCTGAAGCACTCAGAAAGATAAATATAACTTTTAACGTAAGCATAACCATTGTTTTTGTACCACTAACCAGAACTTCTTGAAACAATCAGTTATAGTGGTGTTAGCTATTGTTAGGTGCCAGATGTTGTGACAATTCATGTGTAGCTGTAATTGTAACCATCAAAGCAATTACCTATTGCTAAAAGTATGTCGAAAAGACGAATCTACAAACAGATGATTTATTAATAGTGGAGTATTATCAGCTTTTTGTTTCATTTACGTTTTGTAGCCTCGACATGGTGTAAGATAGAAACATCATTCACAATTTTAACAGCCATATTCAAACTCCACAGCCCTGGAATGATTATATAACAATGTATACATCTAAATGCCTTTAATTTATCTGTTTTATTTGATTTATTTCTGCTACTCTATCCATGAATATGGCATTCAGTACTTGATTTTGCGATATATTGCTTTTCCAGTGTTCAGCTTTGTGCCGTGATGTTATTTAGCCATGATACTTCTTGGCTTGTCATTACCTCTTGGCTCTCATTTGAATGATTGTATTTTATGCCCATTTGTCTGAACTGCTTTCATGCATTACCTCAAACATCTTCTGGCAACATAAGTTGAATTGTGTTGCTTTTTTTATACCAACAGATTGCATAGACGTTATTTAATGAATGCCCTGCACATTCTCTGCCGTTGCACAAAAATGCAATTCATCACCTGAAGTTAGTTAATATTTATTGGAAAGTGTTCATGATTAAACTCTTTTCTTGCTTGTGGGAACAACTGCAGACCTTTTTTTCCTTCTTCTTTTTTTTTTTTTTTTTTTTTTTCATTTGTTGTATTGTTGTGGCCTGCTTATTAACATTCCTTATTGTCCGGTTATCCCAGTTTCCGAAAAGTTGAGTATAAATGTGTGATGGAATCGTTTACATTCCAAAATCTCATGCCATTTTGTTCCAGGCATATTCTATGAGTTATAATAAAAATCTGATACATATACTCATATTGTGTGAAAAGATCTTTGTATTAAATGCACTCCTTTAAATTATATATGGGAAAGACCAAAAAAGCTTGAAGCACAAATTATTTTATTTTATTTTTTTTTAATTTTTTTGTTGCTTCAAACACTTTGTAAATAAAGTCACTCCTAAGACAGAAAAAACACAACTTAATACCTTTAACCAATATGGAAGCAAAATTAACTAAGTAATAGCAAATTTAGGACAAAGGTAGTTCTTTATTAGGTATTCAATAACTACTAAATAAAATTATCCTCATTTAGAACTACTTACTAAATATGACAAAATAATAAGGAACAACCTTAACACTTTATTTTAAGGTGTCCATAATACAGAGTAATTACCTGGTTAAGTACTTAGTAGTAGCCATTGTACTTACCATGTAACTAAGTTATGGAATAGCCTGTACTTACAGTTTGTAATTATGTAGATTTAATAGGCAGCTACTGTTACACATATGTAACAGACCGAGTCGTTTACACAGCTACTTATGTAACAAAAAAAAATGTTACATATGTGTTGCAGACTTTATACAGCGTAATTTTAAATGTAAGTACACATACATAAGCTACTTAAAATAAAGTGTATCAAGATTGTATTTAAGTGTACTTCATGTGTATCTATATCTTATCCAGCTGCACCTTAGTTTGATTTAACCCACCGGTACACAGCTTAAATACATGTAATACCTTTCTAATTACGTTACAATTACAGAATATTACACAGGCATAAGCTACTTAAAATAAAGTGCATCAAGACTGTACTTAAGTGTACAAGTAGCTGTGTAACAGACGCGGCCTGTTACATATGTGTAACAGTAGCTGCCCATTACATCTACACAATTACAGGCTGTTCCATAACTTAGTTACATGGTAAGTACATTTTATTTCACGTAGGTACAACGGCTACTACTAAGTACTTAATTAGGTAATTACTCTGTATTATGACACCTTGAAAATAAAGTGTTACTGGAACGACCAATTATTTTTCACGGCAGTAACATGTCTAAAAAGTAAACTGTCTTTTTCATTCTGAACATAGTCAGTCTTCTTCAGAAGCTTGCACCTCAAATGGATTCTTTGTGAAAACTAACTTGTGAATATATCCCCCCAAATAAATACTTAAGCATTACCTTGTCAATCCGCAGGAAACTACTAGTGACCTGGACCATTATTTTGAAGTGAAAAACATGTTAACCCCTCACTAACTACTCAAGTGTTACCTTGTCAGCCTGAGGGGTTAAGTTGTAACTTGCAAGTAGTTCTCAGTGAGGATGTTTTTATTTAGTAATTATTGAATACCTAATAAGGAACTACCTTTGTCGTAAATTTGCTATTACTTACTGCTAAGTTAATCTTGTTTCCATATTAGTTAGTACTATTAAGTTCAGTGTTACTGTAGCACTACCTATTATTTTCTGCATAGTTATTGTTAACAACGGACCATTATTCTAAAATGTTACCAAAACTGGTAAAATGGATTTTTCACGCAGCTGTCTCTGTGAGAAGTATAAATGGAGGCTAAATAAAATGGAATGGAGGGTGAAGTGCGTCCTCAGGCAGCATCATTAGGGTGCTTTTATTATATTTGGACCAAATCATTGTCAACAAATGTTTCTTATTAAAAACACATTTTGCCGTGCACTAAGTGTTTTTTGCCGAGGGCTGGTCATTGTTTATTGTGAATTGTTTTGTTTACACATCTTTAGTTGTTAAAATGTAAGTAATTTTAATTTTACATTGATTTTTATTTTTCAATAGGGCCTACAGTTGATTTCATAAACACTAAAAACAGCATGTCCGCCAGAGGTCAGCAGTGCACCGTGTAAGCAAGCGAGAAATAACGTGGCTTGTGCATTTCAGTGCGTTTCTTCGAATTGCTTTAGTAAATGATTCAAGGTTTCTAGTTACACAAGTATATACATAACTGTTTATGTGTAAACATTGTTTTATCACTCACATCAAGCGTAAGTTTAGTGCCTGTGGAAGTTGTTGTGTGTGATACAAATACAAGTTTTTTTTCAGGAGAAATTTTATCTTGGAGAAGAAACGGATAGCTGTATTTATTTGTGTACAATACCAGACAAGCTCTTTCTCTCCTGTCGGCTTATCACCAGAGAATTGTGTTGTGTTTGATAAGCACGTTACTGGGTCAGTAGGCTGGAGGACAGAGTAAATATGTAAAGAGTAAAGGGTTACTGGCCTTTCGGATAAAGAGTGAACTCGATTTGGTAACTAGATGTTTACACTTTCAGATTAAAATGTCAGGGGTGCATAATGCAAAGGGTGTTTGGGGGTAAGGAGTAGGCCTGTTTCGGGGTTGGGGATATGAGTAATCAAGCGAAAATCTATTTTAATTATTTTATTACAACCCTATTAAACGTAGAGAATGAGCAGGTACTACATAAAGCTTGCCTATGCAGAAAATTACCAGATGTTTGCAGAATGCATATCCTTGACCTTCTTTTGTGCATCGCAGAGCAAACGAAAACATACGACATGAGAAATTGCTGAGAATTTTTCAATGCACACATCCTTTATATAGTGACAGATCTGAGAGCCCGGTATCATGAAAATGCGTATAAATAGTACGCCAAATATAAACGAAAACTCGTGGTATTGATACGCAAAAATAGTACGAACGTGTTTGGCGTGCATATGGTACGTTATTTTCGCGTACATACGATACGCATCTACCCCACAACCCTAATCCTACCCATCGCGTAGCATATACACGCCAAAGTCCATTTTTGCGCATCAATACCACGAGTTTTCATTTTTATTTGGCGTACAATTTATACGCACTTTCATGAGATCGGGTCTGAGACCTTACGTGTGGTGAAATTCATCTTTACGAAAGGATAGTCTTGAGAGAGTGTGTAGCGCTGAAATAAATTCCTGCCAAAATACACCACTCAAGTAGATTCTTGAGAGAAATGAGTCACAATTCAAATGAGTCATAATTTTAATTAAAAGTCAAAAATTTAAATCAGTCCCAAATTAATGCATGCATATTGTCCAAAGGGGGAAACAATTGTAGAAGTGAAGCAAGATGTGATGCCTACTTAAGCGTCCTGTGATTAAAATAAGTGCAAGAAAAGTGATTAACATGCTCCCTGATAGCACACATACATCATGGAGACAGGTGTTAACAGACATCTTGCAGACATACGTGTGATATTTGGGCTAAACACTTTTTTTTCTTTTTTTTTCTTTTCAGTTTTAAGAATGACAACACATATTCTATATTTCAAAAACTTGGCAACTTTATTTACAATTCAAGTCAGTCACATGCAACATATTTTAATGAATATAACACAAAATTAGCAAAAGAAAAAAAAAAGCATCTTTGCATTTTTTTTTTTTTCTTCAAAATGTTGATTAAATATACAAAAATATAGTTTACAAATACTGTACAGAAAATATTCTGCTGCAGAATTCTTACTTTTACAAACATGTTTGTGAGATTCACAAACATTAGCAGTGTTAAAACAAGACTGTGGTAAGAAGGGGTGGGGCTCATGTTTACATCTGTGAGGTCACAATAGTGAGGGGTGGAGCAAGATTAGGTTATCTTAGAATGAGGCAAAAGAGTGGTATGAGGATATTGAAATGTCTAATTGTCATGGATAGTTTATACATTGGCAGTTCAGTTTTGATAGAAATGATAAAAATGTTTGAATTACGTCATGTGCCTTAGTGACTCTTGACCACATTCTATGAAATGCCTGCTTTACAACAGAATAATACTGCCAATACATTCCCAACAGCCTTTTTTTCCAACAATAAAATCTTTATCTAGTCTAAAAAGCCTGTTAGGAACAAACAGAAGTTGCAAAGTTGCAACTGAAATCGTAATTTTGCCTTTTCAAAATACAACTGGTCAACCAGATATGGCACTCGCAGTAATGATCAGTAGAAAACATTAGTTTGAATATATTGAGCAAAAATGTAATCTATCACTCCAGTATAAACACGCTAATTTGACCTCCAGTTTTCTAGATTTGTTTTCAAACTGATTGTGGATTTTGTAATAGCTTTTAACAATCTCCACAAACCCTTAATCTGCATTAGCACTAACGTAGAGCTGTTAGTACTACTTAAATGTTACGGGTTTTAAACATAAGCACACAATAAATAACTTTTTTTTTGTTTTTTGCCCCATTTCAGTTCTGCCTCAATGGAGAGGCACCAAAACGGAAGAATATGAAAAAGTGCAGTAATGTAATGCTTGATTTTAGACACAATCAACTACTTTCACATTATATTGACACAGTTGATCCACAGCTCTCTATATGCATACATTCGTGATCAGAGTGACTCTTTAAGACCTGCTGTGTTACAAACGCCACAGAGATGAAGGAGAGATCCTCATTAAGGACTCAACAATATTTGTCCATGATACGATATTACAAGTCTAAAGGAAACCCTCAGTGTTTTACATTTTGTTAAGACAGTACCAGAGAAAACCAAACAAAAAAAGCCAAAATAAATGTCTTTTCATTTCTTCATACACTCAGCATATGCAAATGAAACAATTAAAATAAATTAAAATTAAATAAGATCAACTTAATTCACAATCTGTATCTAGCCTTTCAAAAACACGAAGATACATTGCAGAATGTGGTGGGCAGTTTGCTTGGCAATGGATGGGTAGTAAACCATTTAATCACCACTTTAAACCAAACCGGTGCTGATTTAGTTTGGGTTGAGATAAAACATTACGTGCGTCAGATAATTCTGCTTGGCATCAAAATAAAGTTTTCACATCTGGCATCATTTGTGATGTTGTGGCCAGCCCGTATACATAATATCATACATATTTCCCTTCTAGAGTGGCTTAACATGGAGGGCTCAGAGACCCAGTCGGACCCTATGGCAGGTTGCTGGGATGACCCTGCAAAATAGCGGTATAATAGAGCAGGAAAGAGCCAGAGCTTCTATTATATTACAGAGAATAAAGAACGGTCTTTCCTGCTGACTGAATCCACCTGCTGGTCATTGATCTTAATGGCTGAGGATTCTGTGTTGTGCTGGACTGATTCACTGAAAGATGCTGGAATGATACTAGACTAGATTGTGTATGCAACTTCAGGTCAAATCTCAGTTTGTTTCTGTAGCCTGTCTAGTTTGATTCGACTCACTAGAGAGGCATTTCATTTATTAATATTTCTTGGAGACAGATCTGGGGCTTTATGCCAAGTATATTTTCAGAAAGCTATGCAGCACAATATGAGAGCCAGTACGAACACACACACACACACACACACACACACACACACACACACACACACACACATAGAGCCACAGCTTCGTGTGAGATATGTAATAACTAAGGAAACATAATACATCTCAACAGTACCTGGGGCATAAAGGGACATTTTGTTCAGTTTAAATTAGGTTAAAACCCCTTATTTAATTTGCAACTATTTCCATTCTATAACACATCTGCAAAACTCTGCAGATGATGAACAAACTGAAAAAAAAAGACTCTCTGTGGATGGGAAAAATAAAGCCAGAAACTGACTAATACTTTAACTATGAAGACTTTAGAGTTCAGAGCAGTAAGTGTGGGCTGGCATAATAGGATTTGCATCTAAAAATTCAATGTATATATATATATATATATATATATATATATATATATATATATATATATATATATATATATATATATATATATATATATTATATATAATTTTTTTGTTTGTTTGTTTAAGGTTTGTGTGACACGATGTGTATCAGACCACTGGTGTTTTTTTTATTTTTTTTTATTTTGCTTTAGCCTTTTTGGTTATGTTCAAATTCTTATCGAATACGGCCTTGAACTCAAATGTACTGACGTGTGTGCCTGTGTGTGTGTGTGTGTGTGTGTATTTAACACAGCCCTCAGTTAAAAAGCATTTCAAATATAAAGACATCCACAGATCAAATACTGCTAGGTCACATCCTGACCATAATAAGACAAACTCTGCATTCACATTTGTTTTGGCCACTAGCTAAAGGTCACTGCAAACCGTATCTATTGATACAGCCATTCTACTGACCGTCAATACATAAACACAAACAAACATATACACACTGGAGAGCTGCTATCCCTTTAATATACAGTATAAACGTAACCCTCTCTAATGAAAATAAAACCAATGGTTTGCTCTGTGGCTCTAAAAAAGTTTGAAATCATAAAATATAAAACAAGATCTTGCTACTATCACAAGCAACTAGGTTTGAGTTTTGTGTAAAGTGCTTGTTAAAAAAAAAAAAAAAAAAACTTTAGTTAAAAAAAGTAGTTTCTGTTTTTCTAATGTATTTTTAATGTCATTTTTTTTAGTCCTTGTCTTTTATTTGCCTCTTACTGGTGTCTTTAAAAAAGTGCTTTGGTGTGGAACGGTTACTTTAATCATGGCTTGGCCAAGTAAACTCAATTCTTCTTCATTATCCCACAGGAAAAAAGGCTAAACCCAAATAAGACAGACTGAGCAATTCATCTATTATTGTAATTTGGAAAAAAAAAAATCCTTTGTAAAGCCACCAAGGCAGGACATAGGTCACCGTGGCTCCGGGCACAAATCCTGCGCTCTGTCCTTGGATATGAGCGTGTACCTGTACAGGAGGGAGTGTGAAGGTAGTGGTGGTCACATTTTTAGGAGAAACAGGAGGGACTACACCAGGTTCTCCACTCCAGGCAGAGGCTGCTGCATTGGGGGCACAGATTCGGACATGCTCTGCTGCTGCGCCAGCTGCAAGACCGGCATGTTGCACAGCGGGCATACCTTCCTCACCTCCAGCCATTTAATAAGGCACCTGAGAGAGATACAAAGGGAATTTAGAAGATGAAAGACCAACTAGATAATAATCTGCCCAAAATTCCCATATCTACAAAGAAATTCAGCTAACCCAGACTACCAATAATGCTCCTGATAGCAAGTCTAAAGTGATCTCATGTGATGTCTCAGGGCTGGCTGTGTGTCTTCTCCTCGCAGGAAGCCCATGTGGAATGTGAGACTGAATCTCGGGTTAGTTTGAGTGAGATGTTGCTATCTCTGCACTTATGAATAATTCACTGTAAGCACCGTTCTATTTTAGGCCGTGTTGGTCCCATCAGGTACACAAATAGATCTATGATACAGAAGTCCCCATTTAACCACTTGCACAGTTGGGATGTAGGAACAGTTATAGGGTTCTTTTTAGGAATTTTAGCATTTTAAAATTATTTATAGTTTTAATAATATTTTTATTTCAAAATTTAATCATACTGATTAAAAAAAACTCTTAAACTTACCTGTATTTTAATAGCAGCCCATTATAATCAATATGCATTAAAACAACAACAACAATAGTATTAATAACAATAATATTGTATCCATTTCATCATTTTTATAATTATTTTATCATTTTAATAATCATTTATATTTACAGTTTTAATATTTTTATTTCACTGACAGCTTTCTGTCATTTATTAACAGTTCAAATCTATTTAGTTTAAGTATCATTTAAACTCCTTTAAAGTATCATGGGATGAAAGTCACTGAGAGGAATTTTAGGGGGATTTTTCAAGGGACCGTCCTGCAGCTCATATATCATAAAGCGTGACACACAAATGATATGTGTCACGTGATTTCGTGTCACATTATATTATATTTTCGTGTCACATTATATTATATTTTCATGTAGTTTATTTGGGGCCTAATTTTATAGCACACATTGTGGCTATACTGCATTGATTCTAAAATAACAAAAATATATATATATATATGAATTGATATAGAAATAAAAATGTATTCATTAAATGTGACCCTGGACCACAAAACCAGTCTTAAGTCGCTGGGGTATATTTGTAGCAACAGCCAAAAATACATTGTATGGCTCAAAATTAACGATTTTTCTTTTATGCCAAAAATCATCAGGATATTAAATAAAGATCATGTTCCATGAAGATATTTTGTATATTTCCTACCGTAAATATATCAAAATGTAATTTTTGATGAGTAATATGCATTGCTAAGAACTTCATCTGGACAACTTTATAGGCGAATTTCTCCATATTTAGATTTTTTTTTTTGCACCCTCAGATTCCAGATTTTCAAATAGTTGTATCTCAGCCAAATATTGTCCTATCCTAACAAAGCTTGTTTATTCAGCTTTCAGATGATATATAAATCTCCATATCAAAAAATTTACACTTATGACTGGTTTTGTGGTTCAGGGTAACAAATAATTAACTACTATTGTTTTACCAGTTTACCATTTACTATTTGACTTCACTTCAGTGACCCATTTAAACTATAAAGATTGGCTGGTTTCCCATCGAAGCAAACTACAATGTTGAAATGTTTGAAAAGAACAGAGAGTTCCCCACCCCTCTGATAAGTGTCCAAGCATTGCTCTGACATTTATTTTGGCATTCACTCTGACATACAGCACCATGCAAATGTTTCAAAAAGTGGTGAAGGAGAAGATGGGTGAGTCAGACACATTTCAACTAGATCAGTGGCAGAAGAACCCATGTAACACAGCAAATTTGCATTTAATTTAAGATTTTAAGTGTGTACTTTATGTAATCTGTGCCACTAGCAGAATCGGGATTTCGAAAACAATCCGTTTTTTAAGCGTCCAACACTACCTATCTGCCACTGTTCATCAAACAGGTGCTCCAACCTCAAACTCCAATGTTATTTTTGGCTCAGCTGGGTCACTCAAACAAACAGACAGCAAAAATTGGTCGGTGCGGGCTGCTAGCGGTGCAGAAATGTTCCTGTTTTTAGAAAACAACATATGCCAGGGTACTCACTTTCTGTGAAAGGCATGTTTACAAGGGCAGATTCCCAACTCATCTTTCTGCTTGAATTCCTCCAAACACACCGCACAAATCTAGGGAGAGAAAACAATACATTCCAGTGAACACACAGATAAAATCTTTAAATATAAACATTTTTGCCTTCAGAGATGAAAATTGTTCCATTGAATACACTCAGCAAGTTATTACAAGAAATGGACAATATCACCTTCAAAGATCAGTGAGACTGGAAGACATCTTATAATGCAGTATTCACAAGAACTTTATGATAGACATAATATCGATATGCCTGAGAACATTTCTTTTAAGGCTTTTCCATCTTAAGCCATGAAATGGACAACACTCAAGAAGTTTCCTTTGCAAACTAGCAGTGAAGTGTAGCAGTTGGGGGCGCAGATATGACATTTCGTCAAGCGAAATACAAAAAAATAAAAATAAATAAAAATGTGGAGATCAGTGGAAGTGCAGCATTTTCTGACTCCTGGCTAACATGTCTAGACCTGGTGCTGTAGGAGGCAAGTCAAACACTGTGATTAACAATCTGTCTCACACCAGAGAGTGGAATTCTGTGAACATTTGGACTTAATTAGATGCTGATGTAATCTGGAGGCAGGCAAAAGTCTCAGGTAATGGCTATTCCATAGAAGGCTGAGGGCTACCAGCTAGTTCCTTTGATAAAGTAGCCAATAAAATTCAGAGGAATGTATAAGAAAATGAAAAAAGTCGTCTGAGGAAAAGCCAAAAATAGCAAGACGGGATGTACCAGGGTAAAGATATTAAACCAGATGCAAACAATGCTAAACAATTATAAATGTTATGTATTTCCAGAAATAATAAAATGTTGTTTTTTTTCCTTCCCCCACATTTTCACAACATTGTACTATGGTTACAATCGGGTAACAGTGTACTGTTAAAAAAAAATAACTTTTTTCACCAGCTAACACCCTTGTGGCATAACTACAGCTTTACTGAAGTGTTTCTAAAATGGCAAAAAATATATGAATTAACATAAAAATAAAAAAATATATGAATTAATTAATTCATTCATTCATATATAGTATAAAGGTAAAAACTTTAGTAATTTGGTATATTAACCTTTTAAAAAAAAAAAAAATAGAATACATGTTTTTATTTATTTTTATTGTTTTTTTGTTAAGTTAAATCTGTAAAACATTAAAAAATGTTGCTGAAATTCTGACGACCACAGCTGCTGTTTTAACAGAATATTTTTTTTTTTAAAATTAATTATTTACACAGCGTTGACAAACTTTTAATTCACAATATAAATACAATTATAATACCTATCTGTAATAATAAAGTAATGAAGTTAAAACTAATATGTTCCATAGCTCATGTTATCCAGGACATCTTCCAGAACTGTGTACAAAGTATTTCGTTAACCTTGCTGACAGCAAATAAGGGGGCAGGGAAATGCACAACTGTACCAATTGTAAGAGAACAAGAGTGGTTTCGGACAAATGTGCCTGGGCACATGTGCGTCTGTCACAACAGTTATTTACTGTTCTGTGTGTGTATCATAAAACAAGATATGGTTCTGTATACAGTCCGAGTGCATTAGGTGTCATTGACCCTGAGCAGGGGGTGGCTGGCGAATTATCGAGACACAATGCTTCTCTGTTTGAGACGAGCGAGACTGCAAGCACACGTCTCGCAAGAGATTGTCTGCTGAATATACACTGTTGGGTTTTGTGAGGAAAGAATGGCACTAACTGGCCAACAATAGACAGAATGTTTCTTCATAACACTAAACATGTAGCTAAATCCTGCACAAAACTGACAGTGCCTTGCCTTCACTATTGTGTTTTATACTCCAACCAAGGCCAGTCTGGTTATAATAAATCATCCAACTGTGTCATTCTCATCATGGATATTAAAGTTAACTAAGAACTAGGTCACACTTTATATTAGGTGGCCTTGACTACTATGTACTTTCATCAAAAAATAAGTACAATGTGCTTATTGTGTTCATATTGTATTGCAAAACACTATTGCTGCTATTGAGGGGGGATACGGGTAAGGTTAGGGACAGGTTTGGTGGTCTGGGTAGGTTTAAGGGTAGGTTAAGGTGCAATGGATGGGTCAACAGTGTAATTATAAATGTAATTACAGAAATTAATTACAGATGTAACTACATATAGGTATTTTTAAAAATGTAAGTATAATGTAAAACCATGTATGTACACAATAAGTGCATTGCATCAAATTATTAATTTAAATGCAAGTACATAGTACACTGCAAAAAAAAAAAAAAAAAAAAGTTGAGCCAATTTAAAATTTTAAGGCAACCAGCTTCAGCAGATTTTTGAGTTTTCTCAACTTGTTGTTTTAAGTTTATACAACAACAATTTGAGAATCTCCCACAAAAATAAGTTGAGCAAACTCAAAAATCTGCTGAAGCTGGTAAAAAATGTTTTTTTAAAGTTTGTTTTTTTGTTGTTTTTTTTTTGTTTTTTTTACAGTTAAGTCCACCTAATATAAAGTGGGACCAAGAACTAAGACTAAAACAGAAAAAGAAAAAAAAATGTAACTTGAGATAAAATAATCATTAACTGAAGAAAAAAACAAAAGCTTTCATTTTTATTTATTATTATATTTATTTTTTTATTTCAGCTAGTTGACAAGGCAAAATGTCTAATTTCTGTTTATGTTAAGTTGAAGTAGCCTACTATAATAAACAAAATAAACAAAATAAAAATAAAAACTGAAACTTAAAAACACTATAGATATGGTCCGATATAGTTTTTGTCAACTTATATATATATATATATATATATATATACACACAAAATGAATACGAACCAAAATTAACAGCCAATAGAAAAAAAAATTATAATTCACAATATTAACAAAATCTAAAATAGTATATCAAAGATACAAAATAAAATGTAATAAAATTGTAATAAAACTATATAGACATGTTAAATAAACAAACAAATAAATAAATGCACACAACAAAATTACCAAACCTTTAACTAAAATGAAAATGAAAACAGAACATATAAAAATAAATTATAATTCAAAATATTTAACTGCAATATCAATGGTACTGAAATAACACTGATAGTCTAAACAGTCTAAACAGTGAATGTATGTCACCGTGGATCATCATGCATTTCTGTTTTATTACCATCCTGGGCCTCTTTTTCTCCTGTCTGCTGGGCTTCTGAACTGAAAGGACCACCTCTGCAGTTCAAACGTGACTCCCCGGGGTCTTTCTTACCAAACGGAAATAAGTATCGCTCAGTCTGTTTCACACTGCCGCTCTCATGTGTCTGATCTCTCACCTAGAGAGCTGCAGCTACACGCAAATATAATAAAACACAAACCGTGCAGTTTTATTTCCGACCGATTCACTGCAGTGGAATTACACACAATAAATCTTACTCACTGATGCTGTGATATTTATGTCCATGCTGGTCTCACTGGTTGCAATCTGAGGATCCATATCTTGGCAACCGTCTAGCACATATGCTGTATTTCTGCACCAGTGAGTTTGCACATCAATCATCCATGCACAAGCTCTACCATAAAAAGTGTCTGTGTATATAATCATCTTATAGGAAGGGTACTTAATGTTTCGAGAGCTGAGATTATATTCACTCGCCTGGCACTGTATCTTATGTAAGCTTAAGGACGAGGTGATAGAGCAGTGTGAGGCTGAGTAATTCTGCTTATGAAGTCTACTATAGCCAGATCACCTTTCCAGCTCATGGGGGGTTGAACTTAAAAGCCGAGGCTACATGCTGTGGTCAGACACTCCTTAATTCCTGGACCTAGTGGAGAACAATTCATAGCATTAGTTCAGCCAAAAAAATAATATTCTGTCATCATTTGCTCACCTGTGGACAACATTGGATTTCTAAGTCATTCAGATTTGGATAGAGGTTGAGAAAATGATGACAAAATGATATTTATTTGGTGAACTATACCTTTAAATATGGTAATATCACAGTTTATGATATTTCAGAACCAGATCTATGTATGATTTATGTGGGGGAAACGGTAGCTTTGCATGGCTGTGCTGAACGTTTGTAACCTCTAACTATGCTAGTGAAAAACTCTCATGCCTGTGGTATACAATCGTAACATTGTTTTTCCCACCTTTGGCTTATGTGCACAGGTCCAATCAGCTTGTAGCTCAGCTCCACTGCTTTATGTGAGACCTTCCTTTCTGTCTGAGCACACATACAGGTGCAAACCAGACTTGCCGGTACAGGCAAGGGGAGTACTGACCCATTTATTTTCAGTTCCACAAATGCCCTCTAGAAACCTGTTAGTGGGAATGCGTTTTCTAATAAGTATATGCTTTGGCTTGAAGAATCCCCAAACCACATGTTACGCAAAAAAAAAAAAAAAAAACCCCGCAAAACCATTGCGACGCACAAGTTGTTTGCAAAAACAAACAACAAATGACTAAATAACATAACATTAAAATACCCTGCAAAACTGAAACTAAAATAGCATACTTGAACCTGCTTATCATACACAAACACGAACATATAACTGAATAATTTTAAATGTATTATAATAATAACAATTTATATTTTATGTAATATATATTAGAAATCACATATATAGTTTTTATTTAGTTTTATGTTTTTATTTAGCTTTATTTTATTTAGTTATATAAATGTCAAAATGTCATCTTTATATTTAGACATGATGTTTATATGTGTGTGTGTGTGTGTGTGTAGGTTATATAACATACACACACACACACACACACACACACACACACACACACACACACACACACACACACACACACACACACACACACACACACACACATATATATATTTCAGCTGAACACAGTACACAGTACACAGTTTAAATGATAAAATAAAAAAGAAAACAGATACAAAGAAAAAAAGAGTAGAGCAAGCTAGTGTTAGAGGCCTTTTTTACTTTTGTTAATTGTATAATAAATAAAAAGAAAACAAATAGAATACAAAAAGATTAGAGAAGCTGGTGTTGTTGTTTTTTTTATTTATTTATTTATTTTTAAGAAAACAAGCAGTTAGTAAATGAACAGAGTGCAAGTCTAAAAGGGGCAAGTTATTTGATGTATTATATTATTTTGATGTATTATATTATTATATTATATTATATTATATTATATTATATTATATTATATTATATTATATTATATTATATTATATTATATTAATTATGTATACATACATATACTAAACTAGTAAACAAATACTAATAGTGCCAAAGCGAAAACTAAACCAAATTGAAAGGACAAACTGAAAATAGTTATAAACATGAAATTCAATATTTAAAAATATAATTACCCTGACCTGTTAAACTTGTTGAGTCATTATAAACAATGATCGTATATTCTGTACTTTACATTAGAAATAATGAAAAAAAAAATCTACATATAAAGTATAACCACTTTTTTTCTGCACAATTTATGCTGTAATTTTGCAGTAAAATGTTTAGAATTTTATATGGTGGAATGGATTTAAGTACAGTTAAAAATAGCTGAGATTACTAAAACATTATTGGTCACTTAAAGCATAATCAAATAACAGATAATGTTGCCTAACAAAAAGATGGGAAGACCTGCAAATGGATAATAATAAACTATAAAAAAAAGCCAGAATCAGGCTCATGGATAAAAGTGTTTCCTCAAAGCTATTTGTGAAAAAAATCAATATCAAATATAAAACCTTGAGTCTGATAAATGAATGTCATGACTGCTAGCGCAGAAAGTCCAACAAAACATGAAGAGATACGATAAAAACTGAGTTTACAAGTGCGGCTGACATTTGCTTTGGCACTTCTGGGCAGTGCTAACAGTTTTCAGGCGCTGTTTCAAAAGATATGACTAATATAAAATCACGGACAGTGCTGCTAATATTGATGACACCTCTAGCGCTAGTACTAGACAAAAATACAGCGGCTGGGAGAACTTTGTGTTCCTTTCCAAGATAGAATGTTACTAACTCTTTTGATTGTGTTGCAGTTGATCAAACTTGTATCATGAATACAACTTGCAACTGCTGTGCTGTCGCATCAAATACAAATGAAAAAAGCCAGATGCGACACATGATGCCAAGTTTTCTAAAAAAAAATATATAGCCTAACTCAGTTCAGCACAACACAATGCTGACATTTTTTGTGTTTAAAGATTGCATTGTATTCATGCACATCCACATATACAGTATCTGTCTGCTCTTTGTAGAGGAATATCTGACTTTAGCCACAATACTGAAAATACAATAACCTTAAAATGAAACTATTCCTTAACCATGAACTCTTATGAGATACAGGAAGGGAGTGAAGGGCAACGAGAAATTCCAGGAGAGTTTGAGGATTCAACGAGAGCTCTGGTGTCCTCACACCTCAATATTGTCATTAACATTTCATTAGCACTCACATATGAAGTCAGGACACTGGCCTATTAACACGGTCATGTAAAAACCATCTCTGTGAAGGTTAAACACGTCATAGAGTCATGCTATTATTAAACATGGAGAGCGTAAAGTACAAATCCTGTAAAAGGTCCTTATGTTCAGGGCAAAGGGTAGTTCAGGCTTAACAGAATTTATTCTGTAACCACTGAAAGGTACAATGTAACTGATATTCATGGCCAAGTGTAATGTCAGACAGTGATAAACAACGGTCCTTATCTAAACATTTAATTACAAAAATACACAAAATAACAGAATTTTAATCAATTAATCGCTTCTTTTTGAACTGGTTCATTTACAAAACGCTGTAATAAAACAGTTAACAATAAACTTATCTTTCCAACACTCAAAAAATGCCCAGGTTTTGGCCATTTAATCGATGAATCACTACTCAAGATATTATATATATATATATATATATATATATATATATATATATATATATATATACATACATATATACATACATACATACATACAGTCATGGCCAAAAATATTGGCACCCTTGGTAAATATGATCAAAGAAGGCTGTGAAAATGAATCTGCATTGTTAATTCTTTTGATCTTTTATTTAAAAAAATTTAAAAAAAATCACAAAAATCTAACCTTTCATTGGATAGTAAGAATTTAAAATGGGGGGAAATATCATTATGAAATAAATGTTTTTCTCAAATACACGTTGGACACAATTATTGGCACCCCTAGAAATTCTTATGTGAAAATATCTCTAAAGTATATTCCCATTCATATTCACAATTTTGAGCACTCCAGGGTGATTATGAACATGAAATTATCCAGACATGGCTTCCTGTTTCACAGAAATATAAATAGGAGGGAAAACAAAGCCCAAATTCCCTTAATCATCCATCACAATGAGAAAAATCAAAATATATATTTCTGATGTGCAGCAAAGGATAAGGATGAGCTTCACAAATTGGTGAAGTGGCTTTAAGAAAAGAGCTAGAGCAATGAAAATTCCCATTTCCACCATCAGGGCAATAATTAAGAATTTCCAATCAACATAAAATGCCTTGAAGAGGACGTGTGTCTATATCGTCCTAATGCACGGTGAGAATCACCACAGCTGGAGAATTGCAGAAAATAGTTGAGTCTTGGGGTCAGAAAACCTTTAAAAAAAATGGTCAAACAGCACCTATATCACCACATGTTGTTTGGGAGGGTTTCAAGAACAATTCTCCTCCTCATCCAAAAACAAACTCCAGCATATTCAGTTATCAGACACGACTGGAGCTTCAAATGGGACTGGCTTCTACGGTCAGATGAAACTAAAAAATGAGCTTTTTAGCAGCAAATACTCTAGATGGGTTTGGTGAACACAGGAATAAAAAGTACACCATGTGTACAATGAAATATACTGCTGTATTTTTGATGTTGTGGGCCTACATTTCTGCTGGAGGTCCTGGACATCTTGTTTAGACACATAGCATCATGGATTCTATCAAATACCAACAGATAAACAAATCAATAAGTGACTGACTCTGTTAGAAATCTTAGAATGGGCCATGTTTGGATCTTCCAACTGTACAGTAATCCAAATACAAACCTCAAAAACAATACAAAAATGGGTCACTGAGCACAAAACCAAGCTTCTGCTGGCCATTCAGTCCTCTGACCTGAACCCTGTAGAAAATGATTGAGGTGAACTGAAGAGAAGAAGCACCAACATGGAGCTGGGAATCTAAAGGGTCTGGACTGATTCTGGATGAAGGAATGGTCTCTGATCTCTTGTCAGGTGTTCTCTAACCTCATCAGGCATTATAGGAGAAAATTTAGAGCTGTTAAACTGGCAAATGGAGGTTTCAAAAAGTATTGAATAAAAGGGTGCCATTAATTGTGGTCAATGTTTATTAGAGAAAAACATTTATTTCATAATGATATTTCTCCCCATTTTAAATTCTTATCATACAATGAAAGGTTAGATTTTTGTGAATTTTTTTAATAAAAATATCAAAAGGATTAACGATGCAGATTAATTTTCACAGCCTTCTTTGATCCGATATATATTCTGGCCAATATACATCATGTAATCATCTCAGAAAATGAATAACAATCAATAAAAATCCTGCAGAGTTGGATGAAAGGGAAAACTCACCTCATGCAAGTTTAATTCTTTGACTTTTTCCTTTTGAATAACCTGTAAACAAAAAAATAACAATCAGTTATTAAATGCATTTACAGTAAGTCTCAATTGCAATTTGTAAACTCAGTCTATAACCTAAACATTTGAAATTGCATGAGAAACAAACAGAGACACTCTGGTTCACACCCAAGTTGAATCATACTGTACATAATACAGTCAGCGGCTCACCTGCTTGTATGCATAGAGCTCTTTGTGTGCCTGGTGCCGTAACCTAGACAAAAGAAATCTTTGTTTTAATTCAGAGAGTGACATAACATTTTCAAAAACCTGTGATGGAGAGACATTGGTAATACCAAATTATATATATAAAAAAAACCAAGATCATCAAGTTGAACCATGACACTAATACACAGGGTTTCATGGGTGTGAAAAATTCATTATATTTGCATCTGGACCTCAGTTTATATATTCCAGCTGTATTTGGTCAAACTTGCCTGGATCTTATATTTCAGTTATAATTTGACAAATTTCAGCCTTCGCTACCCATAAGGCATTCCTCCATTCATTCTGAACATACATAGTATACATTATATCCACCACATTTGAGCTTAATCACACAACTTTTAAACACATTGACATCCACTTCCTCTTGACATTGGCTGCGTCCAGTTCTAGCAGTGCTGTGAGTTGCCTTAATATTTTAAAACTCTCTTCAGAGTCTTTCTAGAGGAGTTTGGGTCTTGTATTGTCTCATCAAGCTTGACCACACTTTAACAGCCTGTCTGAACCAGACTGCCCAGGCACTACCTACTCGCAACACAAAATGCTTTACGAAGTGTGACTGTCAGACTGGAGCCAGACCCTTTAAAAGAACTATATACAGATACTCTTGGCATGAACTCAAGAAATGGAGGCAGCCAAGCAGTGGACAGTCTACATTTAACACTATTTTGATCTTGAGCAAGTGTGTGTGTCACAGACAGAGAGAGAGGGAAAGTGAGAGAGGAACCCTGATGGAAAATAACTGGAATGCATCAGGCATGATGGAAGAGTCTCTAGTGTAAAAAAAAGGCTATTTAAAGAAAACCAGCAAACGCCTTACACTATGTTTAGCCACTAATTTGTGAACACTGAACTGTTAATGTCTGCAGGGCTGTTAGCACATTAGTATTAGTCCAATAGTTTTATCTTGGCCTTTTTTGAATGTTTGTTTGCTGAATCCCTTTTCATTTAGATATGACATAATACTTTCAACCAATATTACTTCCTGTACAAAGGAAATGAACACAACATACAACACTGCAGTATCTTACAATCACCTCCTTAGCAAAAATTAACATAGCTGATTAAAGAGAATATAGTATACATTCAGAAAAGACTTAGCAAGTGAAGAAAGAGCTGGATAGATATGAGAAAAATGGAGACATGTATTGTAAAATTTACCTCCATTACAAGTAAGCTTAACCTCTCGCAGCAGAGTGAGAGGGACCTGTAAAACAGGCAGCACAGTCTAGGAGAGAAACTGACATTCTGAAAGAAACCAGCAGGTAAAGGTGCAGATACTCCCTTTGGGGGAATTTAGGGGTGAGGATGAGAGATTTATGGGTATTTTAGAACATTTTTTTTTTTTTTTTTTTTTATGTTTAGACTCATTGGCATGCAGCAACAATCAAACCCAGAAAAGCCCTGGCCCTAATGTTGACGTCTAAAGGGCCATACAAATGAATGTGTTTTTGAATTTAAAAATGCACAACGCAGGGCAGTGGTATACAAAACTCATGTTTTTTTTGTTTGTTTTTTTTTTAAACTGAACTTTTTTACCTTAAAGGGACAGTTCACCCAAAAATGAAAATTCTGTCATTAATTACTCACCCTCGTGTCGTTCCAAACCTGTAAAACCTTTGTTCGTCTTAGGAACACAAATTGCTGAAATCCGAGGGCTTTCTGACCCTCCCATAGACAGAAACATAACTAAAACGTTCCCAGACCCAGAAATGTATAAGTGCAAGGTTAAAATAGTCCATGTGACATCAGTGGTTCAACCTTAATTTTACGAAACTACGAGAACACTTTTTGTACACAAAGAAAGCAAATATAACAATTTTATTTAACAATTCGTCTCCTTCATAAACAATTCTTCGTAAGCAAGGCACAGCACATATTCTCGAAGCTTCGTAAAATTACGGTTGAACCACTGATGTCACATGAACTATATTACCGATTAATATGTTTCTGGGTATGGGAATATTTTAGTTACATTGCTGCCTATGGAGGGTCAGAAAGCTCTCGGATTTCATCAAAAATATCTTAATTTGTGTTCCGAAGATGAATGAAGATCTTATGGGTTTGGAACAACATGAGGGTGAGTAATTAATGATACAATTTTCATTTTTGGGGAACTATTCCTTTAAGTTATGCATTTTTAGAATGCCATGTCATGTGCAAGACACTGCAGAAAGACTCAGGTGCAGTGGTCAAACACATCCGCCTATTGCATATTTCCAAAGGAAAACTATGGAAAATGCAAAAATGTGTTTTGTATGAATAGCACTTGACGTCTGTGGTGGCTGGGTGAAAGTAATCACGGACCAGTCGTTCTTCAAAGCAAAAATGCAAAATAACAAGATATTCATAATCATGGCCAAAATCGTACAATGTGTTTTGGTCTAGTTTCTGAGGTCAGCTAGGTCAAGATAAACTGTCGTTTGACAAACTACAGGCAGTCATGATTGCTCACGCACCATTAGGGTAGTGTTATAGTTCAGCACGTAGAAAACCACCTTATGACCGTTTCCCTGCATTGTTAATAACCAGTACAGCTATTAATGTGACCTCAATCTCATACGTGTGTGTGAATTTTGTTTTTCCCATGAGGATGACCGCGCCAGACAAACACTCCTCCACCTGCCTGCTATTCACGGGGGCATTTTGCATTTGTGTGTCGGAGCTGGTGCACGGCTGCTACGTGCGGCTGCTCTGAATCACGACGTTCTTCACAGGTCCACTTGAGCTCACGACTCTCTCGTCTTTCACATCGTGAATGTCCACAGAGGCGCACGACTACAATTTGACGGTCCTTTGTTCAGTCTGTGATTTTCCGGATAAAATAGCAGTTTAACTAAACAGGTCATGAGACTTATCCAGATTTCAATCATTTCATCTCGACTTTAAAAGGAAAGCATCTTTTAGACCAATTTCAAGCTTGTCTAGCTGGTCGACCAGAATATTCATAACTAGTTAGTTAAGTTATAGGATGATTAGTTCTACCAAAATTGAAAATTATATCATCTTTTCTCACCCTCATGTTTTAAAACCCACATTATTCTCTTTCTTCTGTGGAACACAAGGGAGTTTTTTTTTTTTTATTTAATAATGTACAGGTCGCTTTTTTCAGTGCATTCACAATAAAATGGGACTGGAAGCTCTCAGGCTTCATAAACGATGCAAAAAAAACCCAAACTATATTCCAAGTCGTCTGAAGCCATACAGTATGTTTGGTATAAAAAGGCTGAAATGTTCATTCATTTTCATTGCCAGGATATTCTTCAAAATACACTTTTTGTGTTCTACGGAAGAATGTCATACAGGTTTGGAATGACATGAGGGTGAATAATTGACAGAATTTGTATTTTTGCGTTAACTAGTCCAGGTGGGTACACTAGCACACAGAAATCCCATGCTGGTAACCAGCATTCAAAACACAGCATATGCTGGTCTTCTCATTAGGGACATCTCCACCCTGTCAAAAGCAGCTGTTAAATGATGTAAAAAGCTGTGAATAAGCACTCTGCGCTCTGCCCTATTGTTTCAGCGATGCCGAATGTATATGTGGAGGTGAAAAATAGCACGCTAAAAATGTATTAGAAAATGCAGCTGTGTAGAATACGGGCCTACTATTTTGGTACTTGCTGAATTTGCGATTGTTGCAATTTCCATTATCACCTGCTGGTGTAATGTACAGTATAAATATTTCAGAGCTGCTTTTCAGATGCACAGTGTCCCCACTAACATATTTTGTGAAATGTTGTACGTGAAAAGCATGCTTGTGCAATCAACTAAAATAAATAACAGCTATTTTGACATTTTCTTAATTAATGGAATGACTGTAATGCATTTTTAAGTGCACCTGAAGTGTCCAAATACTTTTTCTGGGGCCACATATTGTTTGTGCATGGGGGCATGACAAATGTTTGCTGGTTAATTTAATGAGGGAGTCATGAATATTTGTGAACTAATTACATACAAGGGAGCCTGCATCTTTAGAAGCCTGGTATCTGGACTAAATACAAACTCTTTTTATAAATGACTTGGTAATCTGACAGTTTTTCATTCAAGAATCCAGTGTTTTTTTATTAATATGACTCATTTAAGACTATAAAAGGCTACCAAAACAGGTCAACATTTGAAAATGCAGTAAGGGGGAGGCAAAGTCAAATAAAACAGAACTAGTATATAATAAATGGGAAAGAACTTACCATCTTCCCCACTGGTTAGGGTGAATTTGGATAAGAGCCGCTGGTTCTCACTGTCTTATATAAGAGATTCTACACAATTGCACATTAAAGCTTCAGTATCTCTGCTGCCAGGAATGACCACATGGCAACAGTGCTCAGGACAAATCTGACTAGATGACAACAGCTCAGTAGCTGAAGGAAAAAGAGTTTCTTAAGCTTCATAAAGGACCAAATATTCACATTTCTATGTGCTTGCTGTAAAACATCAGTATTCAGCTTGGTTGTTTTTTTTTTTCAAAAGTTGAAAAAAAAAAAAAAAAATCAATGTCCTTCAAGTTATGAAGTAGCTGCTGCAGAGTTCACTCAATCCATAAGGGAAGTTGGTGACACAATGTGGGTTCAACCTCAAGGTTGAAGATGCATAGATTTGTAATTGTGCAACTAAGCTGCTTTGGGTTCAGTTATTGTGAAAATAAGCTTTATATCCAACCACATTGAAACTACAAGCCAAATCCAAGCAGGTAGCTAGTGTGTAATAGTGATTTTTATTGTCAATTCAGATTATCAAGTCAGTAGTTTTCTTATCTTCTCCAAACTGTGCTGTTTGACCTTCTCACTCTTCATGAAAAGCTTTGTTAGTGCATCGAGCATGCACAAAAACTTTCAAAAGTGGCAATTCCATTTCTGGGACAAGTAATCATGATTTTCTTTCAAAATGCCATACAATTTCCTTTTTATCTTGATCATGACTTATTTTCATTTTAGAAGCTTAGGACTCCATTTACAAGCTTAACACACCATGCCTAAGAAAATGCTGCATTGCAATAGAGCTGTTCAGACATGCCATCATGGTTTAAAAGTGTATTTTAAAAGTATAAATACAAATGACATTACAGTATGACTGTATAATTTACAGATAATTAAATTTTAACAACCGACCTTAATTTACTCATAAATCCTAAACTAAATCCAAAATTTCAGAGGAAACCCATTCTGAAACTGATCAGCTCTATTAGAACCAAACAACAACAAACTTATGTTAATAACGTGTAGGATTAGCTTCTCTGTACTTAGCAAAAGTATAAATCAATAAATCTTGCTGATTTATCTCTACTTTTGTATTGGACCGCCACTAATAATTAAGGTATGGCTCTGAAATTCAGAGTTGGTTCAGTCTTCAAAGTAAGTATGATAAAAGCTGCCTCACATGGTATGAACTCGGTGTGAAGATGAAAGAGAACTTCTCCGTTCCATCACCATCTGTCAGCTCCCCTCTATCCTCTCACAGAAGTCTTTTAAACTCCCTTCCATTTTCTATTTTACCTTTGAGCACGGTGCATTAAACAGTTGTCTAGATGAACACCAATCCATGCATTTGTGGCATAATCTAAGCCAGTTCAGTGTCAGCATATGAGGTTCATAGATAATTATGTTACTTTTAAATTTGTGGTGTAATTGTGCCTTTAATGATGCACATTGGTCCTGTTGGCAACACTCTACACCACACATTCCAACTACACCCACTTGTTCATACTGAGTAAATTTCCTTTTTCATCAACTTCCAAACGAATCATGATGCAAATTACACTTAAATGTGTCAGCTGTTCAATTACAACAGTTCCATTTTGTAGCCTGTATGTTTAGGGATCAAATCAAGACTTTCAAACCGTATAATTCACTGAAGAGAATAAATAAGCAAATGTATGGCATTTTGAGGCTTGTTCAAACACATACTGCTGCTGCACACATAGAAGAGCCAGGTGGTCTTACCGAATCAGGTAACAGCAGAAGAGTAGGCTGAGGATGAAGACGAAAATGGCCGTCCCAAAGACCACAATGTAGATATTGAGGGGAAGGTTCTGGAACCCTATATTCGGCATCCTGAAACTGTAATGCTGTAAATCTGAGGTCATGGATAACCTAGAATGAGACAAAGAAACATCAGTGAGTGATTTATTGATCACAACACTAATGCAAATGCTAGACCACATGCCCATTAGTGTAGTAATCCATTTATGCTGTCTCAGCTCAATCTCGAAGGAAAATAATGACCCTGTCTGCCGATGCATGTATAAGCGAATGTTCTTGTCAGTATGACTGTGATTTGATATGTGGCTTGGCTTGATTTCTGAACGGTTTCCACAACAACTGCTTATGTACCCAACAGACCAATGAATAAACTCATTAATGCATTAAATTGTGCACTGGGCAGTGCATGTAATATTCTAGTGGAGAGAGTTTGAGAACATTGGTCCTGCAGGAGCCATTAAGCAATACCCACACTGTCTGTCTGTGGGAAATTAGTGTTAACTAATCTACTGAGAGTCAGCACAGCTTTGACTTGTTCCCATATGAGCATGTTTTTTAGATATTTGATATATCAGATTCTGACTGGAAAAAAATACCCGAAATTAAACCCTAAAACTGTTAACATAAAGATGAATACATTTTCAAAACGTAAATTTAGTAATGGAGTACAGTCACCCCAAAAAGTATCTGGACACTTAGAAAAATCAAATGTAAAACGCTAGAGCCAAATGTTTCAAAAAGGATAAAACATGAATTCAACTGCATTAATGAAAACTGTTTAATAAAAACACCAAATAATGAAAGAAGACACGGTAATACTTCACAATAAGGTTCATTAGTTAACATTAGTTAACAACATTAGTAAACATGAACTAAGAATGATACTTCTACAGCATTTATCAATCTTAGTTAATGTTCATTTTAGGATTTACTAATGCATTATTAAAATCACAAGTTGTGTTTGTTAACATTAATTAATGCACTGTGAACTAACATGAACAAACAATGAACAACTATATTTTCATTAACTAACATTACCTAAGATTAATAAATAGTGCAATAAATGCATTGTTCATTGTTTGTTCATGTTAGTTAATAAATTAACTAATGTTAGCAATTGACACCTTATTGTAAAATGCTACCGAAGATACTACAGGCAAAACCGTTGTTTATTCAGGCACTGGTCGATTTTGAGCAATTTTGCTTCCATAACTTGTTTTATTTCAGACTAGTGAAAAGAAAACATCCAAAACACACATTTGAGTGTTTGTTCTACTACAATTTATCTACTAAGATTTCAATTACAACATATCTTTAAAGGCTGTTTTATCAAAATTAGTTGTTTCTCATTCACTAAGTCAGAAATTTCAACATCAGTAGCACTAACACACCAAATTTTCCAGTTCTACTGTATTTTTTGAAGATTTTTACAGAAGGATTTGGTTAAATTAAACTAAATAATGAAAAACAAATAAAAAACTCATAATGTTGCTAAATAATGTCTTAATCCATGATAAAATTTTAGGGTTAGTCTAAATAAAAAAAATTAAGAACAGCAGGAGTCAGTGGAACATCCCAAATGTGTATGTGTGTTTGTGTGTAGGTCTTTGTTTATTTACATGTGTGAGAGTGAGAGTTTTCACTGGGCATTCTTTAGGATGTTCCTCCCCCCAAGCCCCCGGTACGGGCATGTCTGGACATGCCATTAGTAGACAAGAAACATGTGAGATGGCGTTTGTAAACAAAGGGTGAGGTAGAGAAAAACTGTGTGATGTAACAGCATATGCAGTTGGGTGTTAGCCATCATACTTTGTTCTCACAGACCGACTTGTACTGTCCCTATAAACATCTGACATCCTGGACCTGTCTGAATGTGAAGGCCTTTAACACATTTGGAAACGCTCCCACTTTCACCCAGATTCCTACTGACGACCAACAGATTGTTTACTTCACCTCTCCGTCTCTGCCTGTCCTCCTTTGTCTGTGTCCATTACAGCTTTACCCATGCAAAGCGTTCTGACAGATGAGGGTAAATATCCAAACAGAAAATCAATAACCAGCTGCCTTTACACAGACACAGTTATATCAATAACAGCATCCCTCATTCTTACCGATACAGTATGTACTAGTAAACAGTAGTATTTTTTGACTAAGTTAGAGGTCTGAATCTGTCAGGCTCACAATCCCATTTTGCCGCTGTGGCAAAATACGGTTCACTGCTGTTCTCGTTTCTTTATATTGCTGTACAACCATTAATCGTCTGAGCTCTTGTGGCCTGGTTTTTGTCACAAAGCCAAAAAATACATACACACTGACATTTTAATGCCCTTAAACACAAAGATGCATGTACTTGGGAAAACTCCTCAAGTTCAGGGTATGGAAAAGAATCCGGAAAGACCTACATATTAAAAGAATGAGGGGGTTGGGGATGGGTTCAAGACTGGGAGAGGCTCCACTGGCTGCAGGCAAGTACTAATCTTCTTTTTCCCCTCAGTGTCAGTGTTAATATTCATTTCAATGGCATGTCTGTTGAATGATTACTTGCTAGCAAAATTTGCCACTTTTTAATATATTTTAAAATGCAAAATATTCCTGTGTTTGCAAAGCTTCAGCAGCCATTACTCCAGATTTCAGTGTCACATGATCCTTGAGAAATCATTCTGATATGCTGATTTAGTGCTCAAGAAACATGTCTCACTGTTATCAAAGTTGAAAAAAAAAGATACATTACTCTGAACAAACAAAAAACAGAGATAAAAAATAAAGATTCTCAGTATCAGTCCAGGTATTTGTTGCTGATAATATGTGAGCAAAAACATCTTAACTACTTATAATTGGTTTGCCTCCAATTCAATGCAGTGTCAATGTCAGGTTACAGTGAGTTGCTCAGAGACAAGAAGACAAAGTATGAGAGCTGAATGCATTTGTCACAACATCACTTTCACCCCAGTTCACAGTCGCAGCATTCCAACTGAGACTTGTACACAAAAGCAGTTTTGATAGGTTAAAAAATCCACCATAATCATAAAATATACAGTACACTGATGGGGCAATATCAATAACAATTAATTAACAGCTTGTTCTGGCAAATATAATCACTGATACACTTACTTTACTTTATGAAATATTATAATAATAAACATAAGATGAAGCATCATGCAGATAAGATGTGTCATAAATCGTTGGAAAGACCTCATCACTGAGGCACTAAAATAAACCCAGTAAAACTAAACAAATGAGTTAAAATATTGGGCTGTAGTTCCATTTTTGGTATCATTATAATAAACTGAATTTAATCAGTAAGTGCAAATGCTATAACTGCTGCTATTTCAGTTACATCTTTGCATTGCAATTTTTATCTTGTAATTGATAATACAATTTAATAAGTGAAGTGATATTGCTCTGCAAACTCATTTCTGCCTACATTGTCAGCTCAGTGCAAAATTCCTAGTCCAATTTTGCTTATGAGTCTGGTCCAGAACCATGCATTCAAACAAAACTGGCTCTTGCACATAGTTTTAAATAAGCTGAATCTTTTTTCCTGGTAACAGCAGCTATCGATTTTGACTTTATAACCATTTAACAAATCGTAAATGTGAAGAACCGCAGCGCTGATATACAGTGAAACTGATTACAGTTTATGATTTTATGGCACTGCTAGGAAAAACATCTTTTGTTTACTCATGTAATAATATCAAGAATCCACCTTGGGAGTACAGGGATTTTCCTCAAATCTGATCCTGTGATTCTGAGATGATGTTTCTTAAATGAGTAATAGACATCTTTCCTTCCTGTCTCATTCTCGATGGACTGCAGTACAATATGCAACTTTCAAGAACCTTGCCTGTAAAGGGAATCTCCAATAGTGAGCAGGTCAGATGGTGTAAAAGCTTTAGAAACACATGTCAACTTTTCTAAAAGGAGAAGAGGGAAAGCTTGCAGAGGTCGCAGCAGGGACACTACAAATGAAAACTCCCTGTGTACCAGAGTGGCAGTTTCACGTACCAGCTTCTGCTAAGCAAGCGAGTCACAGACACCAAATGTATTCCGGAGCCACTGTCCTGCTGTGGAAGACAACCCAAAGCACAAAAGGTGTTTTTAAGTGTCTGTCAGGCCATTGCTGCCACCCAAAATGAAGGGAAGTGAAACTAAACAGGATCTTTTTCTGATCTTCCGTACCACAGGGTGCAATATCTAGTCTCTTCTCGCCCCTACTTCCCATTATGTCACCGAACTGACCAGACAAGGTCATTCTGCAATGCTTAGCTTGCTCTAACGACATTGCCAAATGGTATTTTCACCTCAACAGAGGAGGAAAAGCTTTTCAATAGTGCATTGAGACACCTTCAGAACTGAGAAGAAGTGCAGAGTAACACTGCAGTGGCCCTTGCTTGTTCAAAATGTGTTGCATTTTATAATCCTTAATGTGTTCAGATGGGTTATAAAAAGTGCTCTTGGGATTAAAAGAGGGCTCTGACTGAATGATTAATGTACAGTGAGCCATGTAGCACTTTTTGGTTTTTATTAAAACAAAGCAAATACGCCAACTCTATAGTGCCCTGTTCACATCTACTTTATTTCCTTTTTAATTTCAGTGTGAATAAAGGAGTGAGAAGTATCAATAGCACAACTGGTGCACTTTAAATATAATAAAGCGCTTTAAGGATTCATTTTAAGGAAACAAATCTATTCCTACAAGAAGACTTACTCACAACACTAGTAAATATCTATTATTGGTGCTTGGAAATGAAATTGCACTGGAGTAAAAGTAAGGCTTAACAATAACCTTGAATCTTGAATAACATAATATTAGTATCATGAACTCAGCATTTGCATTACATTAATTTATAAATATACTATTGTCTGTGAATAATTCGTGATCATTCATAGTTCATTAACTGATACAACTTGAAATGTTAAAAATACATTAGTATATGTAAACATTAACAATTGATATCAAATAAATGTTGCAGAAGTATAACCCTTGAAGTAACACTTGAAACTCATTTGTAACTGAATAGGGCTTTAACTGTTATACTGTTGCAATTTTTGTTGTCTTTCTATGCGCTACCTCTCTTTTCTCTCTCTCTACATATATCTATATTATTACATTATAACATAACAAGATCATTGGGTACAATGTCACATTCCAATTTATGTGCATTAGCTAAGCTCTAATCGCAATCCTAGACCTACTGTGCCCTGCTGTGAACAATGCAAACACTGACAGTATGCCAGACAACAGAGGAAATGCCTGATTAACCACCAAACAATCTTCCCAAGGGAGAACAACCCACCAGCAGACTGGGAAAAATGAAGTGTTTACTGTACATCACATACACTGAATTCTCCCAGCTAAAGTTAATACAGACTTGTGTCAAATATCTATGTGGTCATAACTGACCCTAGTAAATCACAATGGGTATTTAGCCAATGCTAAATCTGCATAGTGAGGCTTTCAAAGCACCCATGACATCCATCTGGGGAAAACATATGCAAGTTTCACTTAAGGCGGTAGTGGTTTTAAATAAACTAGCAATAAGCTACAGTTTCGTGTCAGACTTCTGTAAAAAGAAACTAGCTGAAGACGCCTCCAACTGGCACAAGGTTTTGAATTTAGATACTACATTTTGAGCACAAAGTTTAGAAACATGTTGTGCTGTCAACTCAAGAAACTTTCATTTGAAGGTCTGAATACTACATTACTGAGGCAGTACAAAACTTCAGTACAGGGAGAATTAGTTAACTTCAAATGGCTGTGCCTTTAAACAGAACGCTATTATTTAGGTTGCTCGCTAAATCAGTAAGTAACTGACTTTAACTAACTTAATATGCAAGACACCTTTCAAACTATTACTATGATGGTAGTTAAACTAAGAGAAAACTGACTATAGTTTATACAATTTTGTCCACTATAACACAGCCTGTGGTAAAGAGGAGTATGCAATGCACACTTGTTGTGTTGTGTTCAAAAAAAAAAAAAAAAGTATCATTTTGTCATTTAGCAGATTATTTATCCAAACTAAGCTATAATCCAAATATTTCAGAGACATTTTCAGGTTTTAAACCTACAACCTTTTGGTTACAATTAAGATCTGTAACCAGTAGGCCACACCAACTAAAAGCTGTTATTAATTGCTAAATCTATAATAGATATAAATCATGTTTGACCACTCTCATGTTACTGTCTTATGGAAAAATCTTCAATATGCACAAAGTCCTGACTATAAAAGCTGGAAATGTCCATCTTTGCTATCAGTAAGAGCAAAAAAAAAAAAAAAAAACTTCTGTGGTTAAAAAAAGCACCCTGGTATTTCTGGAAAAGAAAATAAGATTCTGTCTTTAGGCCACCAGGACAATTCACCATATACTGTACACTGTACACTAAGAATATGCAACTTACTTTCTAACATTCAACTTCATTTTCACATTTGCTCATGAGTCATGTCTCACTCTGACACTCAGCACAGACGCAAAAGGAAGCATTTATCACAGTATTAGAGCTATAATTACATACTCTGTGCGCAACCCTGATTGCTAAAGTGTTTGCATAGAGATGTTGTGAAACTCAGTCAGGCAGACCATCAGCACACACTTTTATGATGATCTCTCTTATGTTGTCTGGCAGCTAAAGACCCATTGGCACATGTTAATGCATAGATATTTTACACATCCACTGAGCGGCCCAAACATATTAAATATAAATGTCATTAAAATGGACATGTAAAAAATATTAAAGAGGCATCCTAACTTTCATGTCACAACATAAATGACTGATTTGAACCACCCAACACAGGACATCAGAGTCAATGCAAATTCATCACTCAAACAATCACTCCAATCACAATGGATGGCAATGGAGTTCATGTTGCAAAAATACTGGGTCAAATATTGAGTAAAATATTCCATTTTAATCCAACTTTTAACAGAGGTTGGACAAAATGTGATCACATAATTGCAATTGTCTTTTATTTATCTTTTTGTTGTTTACATTCTTTAATTTGTATATGCACTTTTTGTTCAGCAGTGGTTAGTTACAAGCATTCAGTGAAGTCGGTGATTGTCGGACTTCCAAAAAGGACAAATCATGTGAGCCTGTTTAGCAGAAGCGTTCGTAACCTTAACAGCCAAATTGCCTTAACAACCACAGACTTTACAATTATGAATGCATTCAGAAAGTATGGCAAGACTTCATCAATGAAGAAGAATATTGGATGAAAACCAGTGTCACAATGAAAGTGAATGAAAGGGTCCACCAGAAAGTAAGACCTAACAAACGTTGTGTCTAAACAACACAGAACTACTGCAGCAAAGGTGACAGCAAACCTCAATATTCACTTTGAAGACCCCGTTTCCACAAGAAATGACCATAGGGGACATCACAAAGCCAACATCCATGAAAGACCCACAACTGCTAAAACTATATATATATATATATATACACATACACACACACACACACACACACACACACACACACACACACACACACACACACACACACACACACACACACACACACACACACACACACACACACAGTGCCGTGAAAAAGTAATTGCCCCCTAAATCTATTAACTGGTTGTGCCACCCTTGGCAGCAACAACTGCAATCAAGTGTTTGCGATAACTGGCAATGAGTCTTTCACATTGCTGTGGAGGAATTTTGGCCCACTCTTCTTTGCAGAATTGTTTTAATTCAGCCACATTGGAGGGTTTGAGAGCATGAATGGACTGTTTAAGGTCATGCCACAGCTTCTCAATCGGATTTAAGTCCGGACTTTGACTTGGCCACTCCAAAAAATTTATTTTGTTTTTCTTGAGCCATTCAGAGGTGGACTTGCTGGTGAGTTTGGGATCATTGTCCTGCTGCATAACCCAAGTGTGCTTGAGCTTGAGGTCACAAACTGATGGGCGGACATTCGTGGGTCTTCTGATAAAGTGCAGAATTCATGGTTCCATCAATTATGGCAAGTCGTCCAGGTCCTGAATCTGCAAAGCAGCCTCAGACCATCACACTACCACCACCATGTTTGACTGTTGGTATGATGTTCTTTTTATGAAATCCTGTGTTGGTTTTATGCCAGATGTAACGGGACACACACCTTCTTAAAAAGTTAAGGTAACACTTTATTTTGATGGTCCTTTTTGAACATTCTGTTGACACTAAGTAATGTTGCAACTACATGTCAACAAACTCTCATAAGAGTATTAGTAGACTGTCTGCTTCATATCTACTAACTCCTTATTGTGTTGATCTCCCAACAGATATTCTACTGACTATAAGTAAATTTGCAAGAACATGTCAACTTAATCTAACCCAAACCCGCCAGTCAACTAATACACTACTAACACTCTAATGAGAGTCAGTAGAAATGTAGGTGCAACATTACTTATAGTCAATAGAATGTGTTAAAGGGACCATCAAAATAAAGTGAAACCAAAGTTAATCTTTTGTGTCATCAGTCCACAGAATTTTTTGCCCAAATGTCTTGGGGATAATCAAGATATTTTTTGGCAAATGTGAGACGAGCCTTTGTGTTCTTTTAGGTCAGCAAAGGCTTTTACTGTGGAACTCTCCCATAGATGCTGTTTTTGCCCAGTCTCTTTCTTATTGTTGAATCATGAACACTGACCTTAATTGAGGCAAGTGAGGCCTGCAGTTCTTTAGATGTTGTTCTGGATTCTTTTATGACCTCCTGGATGAGTCGTCATTGCACTCTTGGGGTAATTTTGGTAGGCCGGCCGCTCCTGGGAAGGTTCACCACTGTTCCAAGTTTACTCCATTTGTGGATAACAGCTCTGACCGTGGTTCGTTGGAGTCCCAAAGCCTTAGAAATGGCTTTATAACCCTTTCCAAACCAATACATGTAAACTATTTTGTTTCTCATCTGTTCTTGAATTTCTTTAGTTTGCGGCATGATGTGTTGCTCTTTTAGCATGCTTCACTTTGTCAGACAGGTTCTATTTAAGTGATTTCTTGATTCAGCAGGTCTGGCAGTAATCAGGCCTGGGTTTAGCTAGTGAAATTTAACTCAGCTTTCTAAAATAATGTGTTTAATCACAGTTCTTTCATGATTTAACAGGAATTAATTTTTCACAGCACTGTACAATGTATCAATTTTTGACATTTCTCATGACTTATTTTCCAAATTGTATTCTTTTTTTTTTTCCCAGTGCATTTTGGGATTGCCTTTTCCGCAAAGGATACATGTGATTCTTAAACTTGCATCACTGAGAAGTTATTATACTGTCGTCATACACTCTTTGCGACAAAACGAGTGTATCATGATCTAAACTTTTGTCTAGATAGGCAGACATTAAAATACTAGGTTTTACAACAGAGGTAAACTATATTTTTCCCCTACGACTACGTAAAGTGTTTATTCAGTTTTTCATTCCAAGACAGTAAACTCCATTCAACTAAAGAAGATAAAAATAACTCTACTACTCATACTGACACCCCCCTTTGACCTCTCTACAAAACTTGTGTAACTGCCATAAAAATCGACATGACACACTCATGAAGAGATACCTTGTCTGTAAGTTAAAACTCTTGTTTATCCATGGGAACACTATCAAGCAGAAAGAAGACTCCTTGCTGAGTGCTTCTGGTAATCTTCCATCATAGGGAGGGTAGTTGATACCCCCCACCATCAAGGGAGGAGCTCAATATCCCAAGGCTTAGAACTGTAAAACCGTGTTTTTACTGTCAACATGCCCCCACAGAGTAGCAAACGTTACTCCCCACCTAACATTGATAGTTGATCATTTGCTTTTAACAGCCGGTTAGACTCCAAACATGATCAATAGGGCTATATTAGGGACATTAGTTTGGGTAATTAGTATTCTTCATGTCTGTCAGTAAACAGGGGCACTGGAAGGCAAAGGAATTTTATGCAATGCACATGATTCTGCATTTCCAAAAAAAAAAAGGGAAAGAAAAAAAAGATAATCTACTAACTGTTAAAGGCTGGAGAAAGTTTGAACTGCTCAATATTCTTCTAATATTCCTTTTTGTTTCTTTTTCTTAATTACGGGAAAAATCTGTCTGTCTTTCGCAACAGAGTCCCAAGCCAATTTCCAGCAACATGTGTCAAGCCCCTGCATTTGAACAAAGGCTGCTGTCTGAATCTGAAGTGGAAATTTCCACTGAGCCTTGAGCCCTGGCTATCCCAGTTGCACATTTGAAACTTAATATTACAACAAAACTAGAGGGCCTGCAGCTTTGTAAGGGGAGTGGTGTGGTTTCTGACAGTGTCGGTGCCAGGTTAGTGAGAATATGTGGTCACCAGTTTATAATTTCATTTTACATATAGTTCCTAACAAGATTTGATGGTCTTGCAGAACTGTGTCAACAGTAGCAGTCACTTACAGTTATGGGGGGAAAAAATAAAATAAAAAAAAATATAAACAAAACTAGAATGCCCTGCAAATGAACTGATATTACAAAGCTTGCTTTCAAGGCTTCAACTCAGCTGAGAGAGTAATAGATCATATCAAACAATGACTCTGCCAACATCTGCAAAAATAATCACTTTTCTTATCAGTGTGATGAGTAAATCTGCTCTTTCACTACTTTTCCCCTAGTCAATCTTAAAGGATGGTGCTTCTTTGAAAAACTCTAACTTCTAACTCCAAATCAACTCACAATTTCACAAATTCAATCTTTATTTATTTATTTTTAAGATTAATTGTTGATGAAGATACATTGAAATTTGATACTCTCAAAAATTAAAAACACTATATTTATTTGCAGCTTAATAATCACATCAATGTGAACATTGCTTGGAAAAGAGTACTTTGTCACAACTGTAACAACATACAAGCATATACACTACCGTTCAAAAATCAGAAATCAATAAGATTTGTATTTTTTAAGAAAACAGCACAACATTTTTCAAAATAGAAAATAAGAAATGTTTCTTAACTACCAAATCAGCATTTGAATGATTTCTGAAGGATCATATGATACTAAAGACTGGAGTAATAATGCTGAAAATTCAACTTTGCCATCATAAATTCTATTTTAACAAAACCATTTCAATTGTAAGGATATTTGACAATATTACTGTTTTTACTGATTTTGCTCAATCTAGGTCATCAAAAGAGACTTCTTTCAAAAACATTTCAATAAAATTGATGAACAAATGGTTGTAAATGCATTTTGACAGATCCAAAGCCATATTTATTAAACATATAAACGTGGTCATCCTAATGGATTGCTGGTCTTTCCTGAGCAAATGCAAATCTTGTACATCTACTGCATCTCTGACCCATGTGAAGTGAAAATTTACCACATTAATAACCACATAATTCAGTCTGTGCATGATAGGAAAGGAACCTTATATCAATGCAATCATCTAAGTAATCAAAGAATAGCATTCAAAAAATAGTCTACGCTCAGTGTGTGTAGGCAGTGAGATTAATACACTGTTTAATCCAGGGCAATGGTGTTACTCCTACAGCTAATTAATCCACTTTAAGAAGCAGAGCTGCAGGTGAGGGATTAGACAGGACAGAGAAGAGGAGCCAAACCCTTATGACTTTATATCTGAGGAAGACAAAAGGAGAAATATTGCCTTTTTGTGTTCCACAAAAGCAAGAATGTCATATGGGGTTGTGAGCAAACGACAGAATTTTCATTTCTGGGTGAACGGGAAGACGCACTGCAGACTAAGCACTGGAAGAGAGAAGATATGATTTATAGGTCCAGAAGGATGATGAATACTCCGCATGCTATCAAACAGCTTATCTTGCAATTATTCTCTCCAATGCTCTGCTGTGCTGAGAGTGCAAGCTAGCTTGATATACTGATCTGAGAACAGATTTGCCATCGCTTTTATGAGTGGTTTAATGATCCTAAATGTACGCAAGAGGGCAAGTGTCCTGTCTTGTGAGCTTAAACAGTAACATGAGATGGTACAAACAAGCTGTAGAAGTGACACCAGCAGCTGTTGCCCCTAATTTACCCTCTCAGCCGACATTCCCCACAGGGCCCTCATAAACAACTCTTTTTGCCGGTCTTTCTTGTGGTATTAATTCTCATCTTCTTTTCATCATGTGGCCATGTATATACTGTACACAAAATATGCATGCAATAATCCTTTGTTTACATTAGTATTAGACAAGTATCCTTTGTACAGAATCAGTGTTTCTAAATCAACACAGAATGATTTTCTTTCAATGAGACTATAAAAACTCCAGATTCCGGAAATACCTGAGCAACTGTTCATTAAAGAGACTTACAAGCTGTTGATGCAAGACATTATGAAGGTGAGGGAACTCAGCTGAATGATCAATCACACAAGGGACAGTTTTAATCTTACAGAATGTATGGGGAATTTCTATAACTGCATTTTGGTGATAAATTAACTTTAAAGGATCAGCTCACCCAAAAATGAAAATTTGCTGAAAACCGACTCAAGGCCATTCAAGATGTAAATGAGGTTGTTTCTGAACAGATTTGGAGAAATTTAGCATTGCATCTCTTACTCACCACCAATGGATTCTCTGCAGTGAATGGGTGCCGTCAGAATGAGAGTTCAAACAACTGATAAAAACATCACAATAATCCACGCAACTCCAGTTTATCAATGCATGTCGTGTGAAGTGAAAAGCTGCGTGTTTGTAATAAACTCATAATCAAGACATTTTTATACTTCAAACCATTACTTCTGGCTAAATCCGTAGCAATGCTTCTCCAGCAACAAAGTTGTCCTGTTAGAAACAGGAGAGAACACAAAGACCAAGCACTGTTTACAAGCAAAAACATTTCTAAACAAATATGTCAGTGGATTTGGATGTGAGAGGACTTTCCACTGGAGAAAGCCTTATTATGGATTTATGAACTGGTATTTTGGCCAGAAGTGACAGTTAAAATTTGTTGGACTGGAAAAACATTGGATTTGTTTCTTACAAACACAGCTTTTCACAACACAAGACGTCAACTGAAGTTGTGTGGATTGTTATGATTTTTTTTTTTTTATCAGCTATTTGGACTCTCATTCTGATGGCACCCATTCACTGAAAAGAATCCATTGTTAAGCAAGTGATGCTTAATTTCTCAAAATCTGTTATACAGAAAAAAACAGACAAGCAAACAAAAAAACTCTACATCAAAATCTACATGTTAGATGGCCTGAGGGTAAGTAAATTGACAGCAAATTATCATTTTTTGGGCAAACTATTCTTTTAAAGGACCAGACAACTTGAACTCAACTATCAAGTATGTTGTAAAGCATTATATTAAGACTTACACTGGCAGATATATCATCTTTGTGGATTTTAGGCAGGATTCAGAATTCAGGAGCCTGCAAAACATGATGACTAATTCACATCTGTGTCTTTGAAACTTACATAATCTTTTATTTTTTATTTATTTTTTTACCAAAGAGTATTGAAGGGAACAAACATGCAAATCCAGCTGATGACGAATCGCCTCACTATCTAGAACGTGTTTCCACATATTCTACCAGAATAAAACAATTTCCGGTCTTATCAAAGGAATAACTGGAATTAACTACACTTACCACAAATGGCCCTTGAGTCATATGTGACCCTGGACCACAAAACCAGTCTTAAGTCGCTGGGGTGTATTTGTAGCAATAGTCAAAAATACATTGTATGGGTCAAAATGATTGACTTTTCTTTTATGCCAAAAATCATTAGGATATTAAGTTAAGATCATTTTCCATGAAGATATTTTGTAAGTTTCTTGCCGTAAATATATCAAAACTTCATTTTTGATTAGTAATATGCATTGCTAAGGACTTCATCTGGACAATTTTAAAGATGATTTTCTCAATATTTTGATTTTTTTTTTGCACCCTCAGATTCTACATTTTCAAATAGTTGTATCTCGGCCAAATATTGTCCGATCCTAACAAACCATACATCAATGGAAAGCTTATTTATTCAACTTTCAGATGATGTATAAATCTTAATTTAGAAAAATTTACACTTAAGACTGGTTTTGTGGTCCAGGGTCACATATCTGGCATGTGTAAAACTATTCATAAGCATCATGCACAACTCAAAGTCAGGCTAGGTTCAACAGCTCATTTGCATGTTAAGTAACCTCAACGTTATATTAGAAAAACCTGAATTTATGTAAATCATAAGCATACAGCATCATACAAGCATATTGTACATTACATTACAAAGCAGAAACATCAGAAATTACCACTTCGGTTTTAAATGTCAGCATGTTGAAATAAACTAAACACAGTGAAAACAGATGGATTTTAGGGTCAGTTGCCACTGAATAAACTGCTTTTAGCAGTGAGCTGTAGGCAAATGTTTATAGTTTTTGAGCAGTGCTCCAAATAAGGTCACACTGCTGACCTCTACACCACAGGGGGCTGTTATTTTCATTGTCTAATACCAAGCAGCCAGGATGGCATAAGGCAAACTGACATCTCTGGACATTGTGCACAAAAACAAGTTCCTGATTAGTTCTTATTACATGCCGTACATGTCGTTCAGCCAGCTACACTGAAAAACAGCATGCACAAGCTCGGTGTATTACACCAGAGACCAGACCTGCCTGCTTGATGAAGTGAGGGATGAAATTAAACTAAATGCAATTTCTTGCCATGACAAATTAAGAAGAAAGCTGTGGTTTGGATCTCTTTATAATATAAAGTTTACATGTGCACTTTGCGTATTTTGTCAATTAACCTAAAATGTGCTTTATGCACTAACTATAGTTAAATCAGTATTTATGGTATTTAACTGGTAGGCCAAGACCCAAAATGGTTTGCTGCTCTGTTCTGATATAAGGCATCTAAAGCAAAAAAATAAAAATAAAAAAGTTACATGTAAATGATACCCAGTTATTGTGCATAACTATGACAGCAAAGCGGTCAGTGTAACTCTACTATGTTTTGGCACAAAACTTTTACTTTTACAGTCACCAAATTTGGCAAACAATAAAATGGACATGCCCTCATCCATGCAATCCATGACTAAAACTAAGTTTTAAAAAACTAAGACCCAAAATACAGGTTTATCACTGGATGGACCTACCAATGAAAGTATGCTTATGCATTTTGTCAAGTAATATCTCAACTTAAGGCAGCTTTAAATCAAGTTTAAGTGTACCATAACTAAACATTCTCCAGCGCTGGAGTTCATAATGAAGTGCACAGCTTACTATTGTGTTTACTTTGTGTAACAGAAGCACGTGGTAAACAAACAGCTGGGGTCAGGCCAGCACGCGCCTCGAACTTTCTGCTCTCGCGCCTCCTTTTATCATCATGACGTCGAGAAGTTTGACACCACACGTGAATGAACGAGCATTCAGAAAAAAACCCTGTCGCAGTGGCAGACACAGCAAATAAAGGGGTCAATGCTGCTCTAATTCAGAGGTAAACCCGTTTGAGTTCCATTCAATCAGTCAAACCACCGATAAATACATTGTTCCAGTTACATTTATAACGGGCTGATAGTAGGCGGTGTTTCTGGAGTCTATACGGAGTAATGAATGCTCTCTGCATGTAAAAGCAGAAGCATATATGTCTGATTGTAATTAACATGAACATTATACGCCTATTAGCGACATTAAACGCAGTGTCTACACCGGACGCGACAATTGTCGTATCGCGTCGCAACAGCTAAAGTGTGTCTACAAAGCGACCGTTGCAAATCATTTAAACTTTGTGTCAGATAGTCATAAACCGAACGAGGCATCAGTTTAATGTCGGGGATTTGTCGTGCCGTGCCGCTCGCGTCTGGTGTAGACACGATAGCTCACTAGCCGTTCTGCTATCTAAAACATAATAGGGCGATCCGAGTGAGTCATTACTGCGAATCGATTCGTTCGAACAGTTAGTTTCAAAGAATCATTTAAAAAATATTCAAAGTTCTTTTACGTCATGACGTCTCTGCGTCATCCCAGGGTCCCTGACATCCCGCTGAGGCATGAAGCTTCAATAAAGCTTACTAATGTAAGCACATATTGCTACTTATTACGTTTTTTATTGCATTTTATTATTACTAATAATACTACATTAATGTAATTCGCTCCAGGGTTTCATAGTAGCACACATTTTGTTTAGAATTTAAAATAATATGCATTTAAATTAAACTACTAATTCTCTTATCTGAAAAGTGTATTCACGCCCAAATAAAATAATATTTATTAAAACCAAGGATTGTTGCTTGATATAGCAGTCAATAAATTGGTAAATAAATTGATATTGAAGTTATAAGGTTATTAGAGTAACTTTCATAGTTTTCGTCCTATCAGTGAAATCCTTGGTTCAATCCAAATCCTCGGATTCATAATCCAAATCGGATTATGAATCGGAAATTTTCGAGAGAAGCGGTTCTCACTCGATGAGTCGGCGGGATGTCGAATCACGAACCGTACGGATCGATTCATTCCGATTCCTAAAAGACCGGTGTTTTGTGAAACAGTTCAACCGAAACACTAGAGATCCGACTCAAATGAACGATTCGCTCACGATTCGGACACATTAAACAGCGGGCTAACGGAGTCAGCAACGTCAAAAGACGGTTAATGTATTTTAACCTTCGGTTTAAGGGTCGCGCTTTAATCGGTGCACTAAACACTGCCAAGGAAGAATGTCTGTTTATGATAGTGCAACAACCACATGATGTATGTATTTATTGCTCGTGTGGAGGTGTAGTATTATGGACTTACCAGCCGTTTCTCCGCCACTCCTCCCTCCTGCTCGATCACAACCCCAAACAGAAAGAGCTCAAATTCTGCGCCTCCGCAATATAACACTTCAATTCTACCTTCTTCTAACAACCGACCATAAATAAATCAAATCAAGCCTTTAAATGTGCACAAATCCGTACGCATTATTAACAAATCAATGATCGTATAAACACAAGCATCGCAGGCTGTAAGTTAACTGATGCTCGTAAAACAGAAAGTAAATTCGCTCTCCAGATCGCTTGAGACTAGTGAGATGTGCGCGCCCCTGATATACGTCTTCATGGGATGGTCGATTGAGATATTTGGTGGTAGATGTGAACTCTGCACGTAGCTCACGACAAGAGCAGGTCCCTCCTCCTTCATCAGAGAGAGAGAGAGAGAGAGAGAGAGAGAGAGAGAGAGAGGGGAGTTGAGTCTGGGCGTGTGGGGAGGGATGGGGATGCTTTCACAAAGGGAGGGGTAGATTCATACATTCATACGTAGCTCCTTACATTATATCCTCCAAAGATCCAGCAATTTATTTTTCTCAGAGTAATGTATATATTTAATATTTGTATATAATATAATATAAAACACCTGAAACCCTACATAGGAGAAGTGGTTTGGAGAATAATATAATACAGTATAAAAACCCCACAACCCTACATGAGATAAGCGGTTTGGAGAATAATAATATAATATAATATAATACATTTTACTTTTTTTCTTCTTTTCTTTATTTATAAATAATATAAAAAAGTTTTGCATTTATACAGTATATAGGCCTAAGCGTTCATATTTGATGAATCAAGGGTAGTCTTAGAAAGTTCGAATCAGTGCCCAGTGCAAACCGTTTTGGATTCAACCGTCTCTGGAAAGCTCAGTGAGTGGGCACACTTGGTTGAGACATAGTCTGTGCGCGTGTGCCAGTGCATGCCAATGAGGTGCCACTGACAGACACATATTGTACCAGAGCCAACTGGGCAGAATCATGGGAACCCATGAATAGCTGCCTGGGGGTGGGTCGGGAGACCAGGATGGCAGCGCTTACAAAGCCCTATTGAGGTCAGCACACCGGGCGCTAGACTGGCACCGAATCAAGTGACATGTGGGGGATAAAGAGTGCAAGGAGGCAGGAAGCATTATCCTTCGTACAAACCGATGAAGCAGAATGGAGTATTACTCTATACACCGATCAATGTATGGACCTGTAGAATTAAAGCGATCTCGACCTTTGCCCCCATATTCAATGCTTACTCAAAACAGCTATCATCTCATTCGAGTACACATTAAAGAATATTAAGGAAGTCAATAGGGTCCAGAAACTGTTGCCCACATTCTTCAAAATATCTTCTTTTATGTTCAACAGAACAAAGAAACTCAAAAAGTTTGGAACAACTTGAGGGTTAGTAAATGATGGCAGAATTTTTGGGTCTTTTTGATCCTATTGATTCACCATCAAATTTGGCATTGATCTTGTTTGAAACATGCTTTAACATACTCAACGGTATCGGTACTGTATGCTGTGTTCACTTAACATGCAGTGCTCAAAATCACGTTATATACTTGTCTTTTAATAAAAGCTTTAAGGCATATGCAGGTATTAGGTTTGGTGAGTGTTAAATGAGCTCTATCAGTCTTTATCTTCACATTGAGGTTATTAAAATGTTTTGAATCTACCTAGATGTTAATTTATAACTACGTTCAATGTGCAGAGATTCAATTAAAAAAAGCCACTATGTGTTATGCTTTTATAGACACATAAGTGATTATTTCACAATGCCATTCAAATTACAAATTGTCCAAACACTTGGCCATGACTTTTTTTTTTTCTTGTGATATGCAGTACATCCCACAGAATAACAGAGATGCCAGTCAATAAGACTTACAGAAAGAGGATCCATTGTCCCTGGTGAATTTTCTGAATTCTCTGAAAAACTGGTTTCTGCCATATACACTTGAAGCTGAATCTTGAAAAGAAAGCACTGTGATGAAGGCTTCTTCTTGACGTTTTTATAAAACTGATGTGTAGGTAGTTCTATGAATAATTTCTGAGTAACTGAACAGAGAACAGGAAATTGTCAGACAACAGGGGAGCTCTATCCATAGCTTATCTCCATGGTCACCACAGAAGCTGAAACCAAAAGTTCAGATCTTAATGCAGGCCTATATCTCATTTATGTGAAGGCTTCTCTCGCCCTCTTGTGCTTGCAGATTGCTATTACATTTGGGATTTAAAAAAAAAAAAAAAAAAAAAAATCAAATCAAAGCCACTATGTGTTGCATAACAGAATATCTGCCACAACAATTATTATAGCCTTCAGATTCAGAGCTAAATGTCCTTGAGAGACAATCACTTTTTATCTGTCCATGTATAGGTTTATATATATTTTTTGAGATATTAGTATTCAAAAGTATTATTTTCTGTAAGATTTGGTAAGGGGTCGGTAATATATATATGTATATATTTAAAGAATTCTAATTCTGGCAGAGACTGCATTTATTTCATTAAAAATACAGGGGGAAAAAAACTGTAATCTTTTGAAATATTGCAAATTAAAATAGTAATAACTGCAACATTTTCAGCAGCATTACTCCAGTCTGCAGTGTCACATGGTTCTTCACAAATCATTCTAATATGCTGATTTGGTGCTCATGAAACCATTATTATCAATGTTGTCCTGCCTAATATTTTTGTGGACACTGTGATGTATTTTCTTCAGGACTCTTTGATGAACAGAAGTTGAAAATATCAACATTCGTTTACAATATAAATGTTTTGTAACATTATAAATATCTTTACGGTCACTTTTCATCAGTTTAATGCATCCTTGCTGAATAAAAGTATTAATTCATCAAAAAATGTGTCATATTTAAGTCATGTTTCAAGACAAATACACTTACACCAAATGAAATGCACAAAATGTAAAAAAAAAAATAAAAAAAAATACAAATCTAGTGTGCTACTGTATATATGCACACATTCTTTATTTGCTACATATGATTCTCTAAAGATAAGTTGACACAACAAACACACCCAGCAGCGCAGTGTAGAGGTTTTTGTTGTTGTTTTGTAATGTGATTAGAGCATCAGCTGTTCTAACAGTTATTGGGAATGTTATTTACTACACACCTGAAGGCAACAATTGACCTTTAACCAAAATAGAGAGATACTTGACAGAGGTCATAGCTGGGAGGACGTAGAGCTCTGTCATGTCAAGATGAAGCTTGAGGGTGAACATTCAGTTTGATTTATCAGAGAGGCATATAGAAATCCTAATTTCCGGTGGCCGAGAGAGCTCAACGCGCTGCAAATAGAAAAAAACACCTGCAAATTAAGAAAACAACTTCATCAATTTGACAACACACGCGCTGCAAATGCTCAACACAACCAAACAAAGAAACGCGCTGCAAATAAAATTCTTTATTTGGTTGTGTTGTGAGCACTTGCAGCGCGTTTCTTTATTTGTTTGCGTTGTTAGCATTTGCAGCACCTGCTGTCAAACTGATGAAGATGTGTTCTTGATTTGCTGGTGCATGTGTTTTCTGAAGTTGCAGCGCGTTGAGCTCTCTCGGCCACCGTATTAATTCCAGGCATTTTTAGAATATTAGTGGTAAGAAAATGTGTTATAATAAGTTAGATGATTAGAAAATGAGTTATCTGTTGCGGATGGAGAACAATACGGGCCCAAACACTGATAATTTCCAATCGATATTGCATGTCTATTTATTTGGTAAGTAGTAGCAGTGTAGTAAGTTGATTAATGTGGCCCTTTAGGATCATTGTGATTAAAGGCCTGTATCCTACAGTAAATTATCCCTTAATTTGATATTTTTAGACTAAAGTCATCTACTTCATAATAATTAGAATATATATCAATGAAGAGTGTTTCCATAACAGACGCTACATCTATATATCCTCTAGGTGGCAGCAAATTAACATTCGTGGCCTGATAAAGGTTATGCATTTTATGAAGATGGAAACATAAGAAGCCTTACTTGATATACGTGTATAATGTTTCACTGTAGCTCTTTTAATGTCTCCACAGTGCTAGAAATTATACACTCCGCTTGTCCTTTTATCACCTCATTTGGAGCTGCACTAATGGTTATGATACATCAGAGGACGTGTGAATCACAGATTCCCCCTTTCAGTAGCTAGAAATGATGTATGAAGTTTCCATGGTTTCTGTAGAACATAAAAATCAGAGATTCATGCTCCTGCACAAGCAGTCACAGACAGCAGATGTCTTCATGTTTGAATGACTAGAGGAGATTTACTCTCAACAGTGGCAAGGATACTTTCTACAATGCTCAACCATCTATTTCTTAGAGAATTCTTCTGAGCACTTTTTGTAGAACAGCATGATAATGTACGGAAAAGGGACTTAAATTTTCAGAATGATAAAAAGTAAAACTGTACTTATTTTTTTTCCTGATACTTCATACATCATTTAATTTGTTTATTTCTATAGCATTTATGCATTTCTTTTCAAGATTTTGACTTTAAAAATCTGTATGAATGATGTTTGTTTGTATTTAAATCAACAATGTATGTTCCTACCTGAAAAATGCAATTCTTAAGAACAGATATGAATGATAAAGTTGTCAATGCAGTTAAACAGGTGCAACGACAACTGTCATTTTCACATTACTTAGTAGAAAAAGATCATTCCAGGCAATGCTAGGTGGCAGTCTGTGCAATGTCTGCAAAGGTGGTGTTCTTTTGAAGGCACTGTTAACAGACGATACCATTTTAATACCCCTCAAATAATTGGTTATTTGCTAGCCGATAGAGGACACTTCACTCCAGACATTTCACAGTTGAGCCTGTGGCATTACTTACAGCTAGGGAACAGTTGCATAACACATCTTCATGGCCTCTTTTACTAATGAAGAGATGTGAACACTGAACCCTTTGGCTTTCTTTCAACAGTGTTAACTGCTGCTATCAGTCTCTCTCTACAATTCAAATAATTTTGTATTCACATGCATGTACATTGCATTACAGTCAGGTCAGTTAGTAGCTCTGGATGTTCAAGAGCTGTTTCAGAACAATTTAAGGCTGACACTTCACATTGCAGCTTTCCTATTAGTCATATTTTTGGCATACTACAGGGTAAAAGTTTGGAATAATTAGGTTTAGGTACAATATTTTTGAAAGAATCTCTTAAGCTCTCCAAGGCTGCATTTATTCTGATTTATACTGTAAAAACAGTAAAACAGTTTTATTAAAGAACTGTTTTCTTTGTGAATATGTATTTAAAATATCATTCATTCCTGTGATAGCAAAGCTGAATTTTCAGCGGCCATTCTTCAGTGTCACATGATCCTTCAGAAATCATTATAATATGCTGATTTGGTGCTCAGTTATTATCAATTATTAGTAGTATTTAATTATTAATAACTTAACCAAAGACTGAAGTAATGGATGCTGAGGCTTTGCTGTCAGAGTAATACATGGCATTTAAAAAATAAAAAAACATTTGAAATTGTTATAATATTTCACAATATTACTCTTATTCTATTTTTTATTTAAAAAAACATGCAGCCTTGGTGAGCATAAGAGACTTGAAAAATCTGAATTATTCCAAACTCTGTCCAAAAGACAGGATGCATCTGGAGGTTCTAACTAGACCTCATCTGCTCTTTTTGTGGGTTATAAAACATAAGTTTGTTTACTGTGCAAGATACCCCGAGGAAGACCAAAGAAGCAATGGATGGATCGGATAAAGGAAGACATGAAACATGACAATGTCGCCCCTGAGGATGCCCTCGATCAGAAGAAATGGAGAGCAATCTGCCGAAAAGCAGACCCTGCATTATGAAGGGATAAACGCTAGGAGAGAGAGAGAAGTTAGAGAACTTAGAGAACTTCTTATGACAGGAAAGGTCTTATGTTTCTAACAGTACTTCCAGGTTCCTTGCTGTTCTGGTTGGTGTTAGAGTTGTAGACCCCAGTTGCACAAGGATGCTGTTGTCAGCTGATGGGTTTGCATCAACAAGGAGCTCTGTCTTTGCAAGGCTGAGCTGCAAATGATTTTGATTCAAGCAGACATGTCTGATAAAGCACCTCATATATGAGGTGAGACAGTGGGATCATCAGGTTGAAATAAAAGATAGAGCTGCGTATTATCTGCATATCAGTGGTAGGAGAAGCCATGTGCCTGTATGACTATGTATTTCCTAGTGAGGTCGTGTAAATGGAGAAAAGAAGAGGAGCACGTATTGAACCTTGAGGCACCCCAGTGATTAGTTGATGTCACTCAAGACACCAATCCTTTCCAAGAAACCCTGAAAGATCTACTCCTGAGGTAGTACTGAAGACACCAAAGTACTGTACCTGTTATGCCGAAGTCAGAACAGATGGACTGGGGGATCTGGTGGTTAAGAGTGTAAAAGGCTGCAGACAGATCCTGCAGAAGAACAGATGATTTGGAGTTCACTCATTCCAGCCGAAGAGTTTCAGCAATAGTAAGTGTCCAATCATGTCCATGGACCGTCCGCTTTTGAAGCCAGATTGGTTGTTGTTAAGTAGGTTGTTATTTGATAGAAAAGCATAGAGCTGATTGAACGCATACCCTTTAGACAGAAAAGGCAGAAGAGAGAATGGTTTGTAGTTTTCAACTGCTGTGGGATTGAGTATTGGCTTTTTGATTAGCGGGGTTACCCAGGGCTATTTAAATACGCTGGGAAATTTTCCAGTAGTGAAGGATGTGTTGATGATGTGAGTGAGAGTGGGTAGTAATGTTGATGAGATCACCTGCAGTAGTTGGGAAAGGATTGGGTCTAAGGGACAGGTTGTTGGACGGCTAGCACAGAGAACTTTGGAGACCTCATTATCTGTAAGAGGAGAGAGGGAAGAGAAGAGTGGAACATGTGTAGGTGGAAGTTGGTTGTGGGTAAGTGGTGTAGAGAACTGGCTGCTGGTGGTTTTCCACCTTATCAGTGCAATAGCTGGAAAAGACATCAGCAGTCAGAGAAGTGGAAAGAGGTGCAGGGAGACAGTGAAGAGAATCAAATGTTGTGAATAGTGTCGGAGATGTTGCTGATTTTGTTGTGGCAGTGAAATTTCTTGGCAACAGAAACAATAAAAGAGAATGGTACTTGCTCTGGTTTGCAGGTTTTTTAATCTTACTTTATTTCCTCTTAGTATCTCTGTGCTTGGTTTGTTGGTCATGGAGAACATCTGTGAGCCAGGGGCTGGGAGGTGTCACAAGTACTGACCTGGAGGTGGGATGACACACATGGTCAAGGCAGGGTAAGTGCTTTCATGTAACTATATGTTGGAAAATATACTGGTTCCAGTATGAGCATGAATCTGCACATCGCCAAGACTCATCTCAAGCAAACCTTTAGTATTTATCTGCCCTACAGAGTTGTTTACAAGTAGCAGGCACAGTTAAAAAATAACTTCTTCAATGCTGCCACAAGACAGGATGCATCTGGAGGATTCAACTAAACTTCATCCGTTCTTTTCGTGGGTTATAGAACATACAGTATGTTTACTAATATTAGGTTAATGTTTATTTACTGCATGAGATACCACTCCAAATGATTCAGGAGATGAAAAATCGAAACGATTCAGACTAAATCACGAAACGATTCAGACAGTTTTGGCAACCTTTGAAAAAAACCTGCTCAAGTAATGATTCATTAACAAATCAGGCACTAGATCTATTTCTGATGACTGAAAATACAGACATACAAGGTGCTGTTCCTTAGATTAGTATACATTAAGCTTCCTAAGCAGACAACATTTTACTAGGTCTTTGTTCAGCACATATAATGAAATTTTCTTGGTAAATTGGTGCCCACAAGAGATGACCCTATGGGTTGCCCTACAATAGGTGATTTGGTCCCACTTTATATTAGGTGGCCTTAACTACTATGTACTTGCATCAAAAAAATAAATACAATGTACTTATTGTGTTCATATTGTATTGCAAAACACTTTTGCTGCTATTGAGGTGGGCTATGGGTATGGTTGGGGACAGGTTTGGTGGTGTGGGTAGGTTTAAGGGTGGGTTAAGGTGTAACCTATGGGTCAACAGTGTAATTATAAATGTAATTACATGCAGGTATTTTTAAAAAAAATATATAAAGTACAACGCAAAAATATGTATTTACACATTTAAGTGCATAGTATCAAATGATTAATTTATATGTAAGTACATAGTATTTAAGACCACCTAATATAAAGTGGGACTGGTGACTTTTTTGGCCTGTTTAGATAATAACTCAAAGCATTATTTCTGAATTCAATGTGGTTAGTAGTATTTCTTAAAGCAATAAGTGCCTAAGGAGTGTTTAGGTACGAGGCGGAGTGGGAGTGTTCTAAATTCACTGTAAACCATGGCTTAACACGGCTTATTGCTTTTATAAAATGGTTATTCCAGAAAAATAAAAATCTAAAAAAATCTAATGTATGTTCTTGAGTCATTTACAACAGCTTTAGCATGCAGATTTCACCTACTTGCCATACAAATACATTATAGAAATATAGCCCACTACAGTTAAGTAAGTGGAATTTATACAAAGTTGCAAAATAATACAAACTACTGTTGCTTTAACCTACTGTACAAGCCGAAAATATTTTGCATAAATCTCAGAATCTTGTAACTGTTTTATTTGTTGTTGTTTTTTATTCAAAATTCACTTGAACTTTGAGACTGAAAATCTACGGTCTACTGAAAAGTCTACTGAATGCTAATCTGTACATCTGCAGTGTTCAGTGTGCTTTCTTCTGTCATCTGAGACTGTTTGGAAATTTTGGCGGGCTGGAGAATAACAGAACGCTATCTCTGAGACACACAGCTGTTGGCCCATCTGCTGTGTGACAGACAGGTCTGTTAGGAAAATATGAATGGCAATGTGAAGTCATTAGTTCTGGGTGAGTGTGGTTAATATGCACTGATCTGAAACCAGCCCCACCAAAACCAAACACCCTGATATTCATGACTGTACAAAGAACCAGCAGGTTCTGTCTTAGATTAGTGCAACTGCAGGGGGTTCAACTGACAATTCTGAAACAATATGGCCAGACTCATTTAACAAACACACCGATTAAAATGTTTTGTATTAGGTTATTTTATGTGTGTGTGTGTGTGTGTGTATGTGTGTGTGTGTTTGTTTTTGTTTTTTAATTACTGGAACCACTGGAAATTAAAAAATAAAAACAAATTGGAAAGTTTTACATAGAATATATAATGAATGAGTGAAATCTCCCAAAGCAAATGTTCTTTAAACATAAATCCACTAAATCCTGACTGTTGTACAGGGTGTCTTTGTGTGTTCTTTACAGCTTAAAGGGATAGTTCCCATATTCTGTCATCATTTACTCATCCTCATGTCTTTTCAAATCTGAATGACTTATGTATATTTGTCTACACTATGGAAGTCAGCACATTTATACATTATATTAACATTACAAATAACACAAATGACCTTTAACTGGTCACTAGCTTCAGCCTTTTTACTGTGAGTATGTTTGTGTATAACATGATCCTCGTCTCTCAGTCGGGTTCTGACTGTCTGGCGGTGAAGGTATGCTGACTAACCCAGCTGACAGACTGTTTACAGTATCATTTTACAGCATGCTATAGAGGCAGAGGGCGAGAACAGTTTGAACCTGCAGGCTCTGACGCTAATAACCATCTACCAAGCTTGCTTAACCCTTGCCTGGTTCTTTTTGTTTTTGATTAAAGATCATTTTTAAAGCACTAATGGTGATCTTTGTATCAAATGTTTATTTAGTGATACATCTTTCGTATCATTGGGTAATTTGGCTGTACTTGAGCTAGGTTGTGGGAGAGGGACCGTCGGTTTGTTGGTTTGAAGGTGATTTAACAAACTGTGGCAAATAAGCACTCTGCTGATTTGTAGTATCAACTACCATGCTTCCATTTTGGTGATAAATCATATTGCTAATAAATATCCTAAATACACAGACTGTAATGTACAGACTTTACTGTACTATGATTATGTTCAGTATGGTCATACTAAATTGAGCTAGGTGTCATGGAACCATTTAATATTCGGAAATGGTCTGCCATCTTCTTGATCAAAATAACAAGTCTAGTCTAGCCATTTGCCAAAGGTTGCTGAAAAAAACAAAAAAACAAACAAACAAACAAACAAACAAACTCTGGACTGTATTACTCCATGGTGTTTAACAGCATTCTCTGATGAAATTGACAATTTAAACATTTTAGGGATAATTTAATTGCTAGAATTTTGCGCATCTTAAAAAGGCAACAATAAGGCAAAATTAAGATTAATTAAGAATAACTAAGATTTTTTAGCATAATCATATTAAAATGATTTCTGGCGGAAACATGTGACACTGGAGTAATGGCTGTTAAAATTTCACAATATTACTGTCTTTACTTTTGATCAAACAAATGCAGCCTTGGCAAGCATAAGAGACTTATTTTAATAACAATTTAAGATTTAAAATGAAGACATTATAAATGTAAAACAATAAAAACTATACATAAAGGGTATCTGAAAATTCTCAAAAAATAAATAAAGTCTGTGAAATGTAATATGTATAACAAAACACAGTAATGCTGGGTGATATACCGGTTCAAACAGTAAACCAGTTTGAATTATGCACACGGTATGAATTTTTATTAAAAAACTGGCATACCGGTACAAGTGGCTTAGCAATGTAGACAGCCTTGTGAACTAAGAGGAAATCCCCGTTAATGCATACACTTCTGACTAATGGTTAGAGAAGTATTAATAACACACAACTAATTCTTTAATTGGGCAAACAAATCAACTGTAAATGGCTGTTAACAGAAGCCAGAGATGCTAAAGAGTAGCACAGATTGGTCTGACTGGCATTTTCTTTTCATCTTACCTTCATATACTGCATGTGTATTTAAAAGCGCAGCGCCGCTCTGTTTACAGTGATAACTAAGGAAACGATGTATTCCTGCTATTATATAAGCGCCACCTGCTGGCAGAGAATGAATTTGCGTTCTCATTCAGCCCGTCTGTTCTTTCGGTTTCCTGCAGATGTGCTTTATGTAGCATAATTTCACAAAGCTAAGGTCAGAACATTCTGTTTTTGCTTTCAATTCTGAAATTATTCAACCTATTTTACATCAAAAACTGCTCATACTAAATAACATGTTTGTTTGCATTGTGATTAAAACGCAGTGGTTCTACTGTTTCATGCATTCTAATTCATATAAAGGCACAGTCGGGGAAAATAAATTTTTGTTTTGATGAAAATCAACCCCTGGGACATAAACTGTCCAATAAGTTAAAGAAACATTCATATCCGTATAATCCGATTTAAAATACAAACTTGGTGGAACCTAAAACTTCCCACACTACCAACAACAACAACAAAGAATGTTTATGAAAAACCTACACCAGATTCCTGATGTGCAGAGGGTCTTTGAACCCACCCCAGGACACATTTGCAAAAGACCTGTATCCTGTCCCCCACAGAGACCTAAGACCCATGAAGGTAATCAAGTCCATCCCGCCCTCTCCGGGTGTGTCTTTCCCATTCTGAGGAAATACATGAGAGGAGGACTGAGATGAATTGTTTGAGTCCATCACCGTCACAGGCTTCCTTCCTATGATTCAGAGTGGAGGATATGGGCCATGTTATTACAGACACACCCAAAGTGGGACAGGACAGAAGGACAGCCGCCCAATGTCACCTCACCCAGAGTACCAAAGCCTAAGAATAGCAGGGCGGAAGATACAGCGCAAGGAACATAACAACTGTTGGAAGAAGAGGATGCAGACTCCCAACATTCATCGTGACCCTTTATCATTATAGTTTGGATGTAACATGAGGTATATTTTTACTTCAACTCAGAAAATATTTGCATAGTTGGGTAGATTGAGCAAAATCTGGTGTAGAAATAATTTTCACTCAGAAATTGCTATAGCAAATTTCACAAACAGTTACAAAGAAACACAAAGTTTCAAGATTCCAGCTTTGAATTAACCCACCAATCTAGTCCTGTTTCTATTTACTAACAGGATAACAGGAATTTCAGCAATTTACAAACCACAAATGTCATTTAGGTGTGCACTGAGTACCAAAGAACTGGTGCAGCACAACAAAAAAACTTCCCTTGAGCACAAAATGTGGTTTCATTTTCCTAAATCACATACTTGTCATAATGTAAGCACCTTAAAATGGAAGGGTGTGCTGCCCTGAAGAGCTATGGCACACTGGAAAATGAGATTTACTCGTAGTGCATGGTAACAGAGCACTGTGTCCCATAACCACAATGAAGAGAAAGCCAGCTCGCTATAATAGCAAAGAGTGTTGCGCAATCCGAGCTGTGAGGGAAAGCATACAAAAGAGCTGGTGAGATAGTGAAAGAGTGCAGGCAGTGATGTGACTGTCTTGGCTTGCCTGGTCAGACTGGAACTCATTCATTTTGGTTGCAAAGAACAAAGTCTTTATATGTAGTCAATTAAAATTCCTCTCACATTAGGTACAACATGTCACAGCTTGCTGTGTTTGCATCATTCTTTACATGTAATACTTTTTATCACAAACAAAAAAATAAATAAATAAATAAAATAATAATAAAAATAAAATATATAATCCAGACCAGTATGTGTAAGCTCTTTAGTCACAGTAGTGTTTCTGTTGCAAAAATATAGGTATTGTCAGAATTTAATGGATTCTAAGATAGATTGCACAAATTTGAATCAAAAGAAAGTCTTTGGGAACAACTAAAAACTAGAAGTCAATAACAACAGCGACTGAGAAAACTATGTTTTATGTATTATTATTATTATTAATATTATCTAGTTATTTCAGTGTTATTTGCCTAATAAATTCCTATTATAATACATTTTATTTAAAAGTAGAGTTGTGTTTATAGTAAATTTGAAAACTTTTTATATATGAGGAAGTTCAACCTGCCACAGGAGCTGCTGAAACAGTTCTACTCTGCCATCATTGAGTCTGTCCTGTGTTCATCTATAACTGTTTGGTTTGGTTCAGCTACCAAATCAGACATCAGGAGACTACAACAGACAGTCACGACTGCTGAGAGGATTATCGCTGCCTCTCTACCCAGCCTCCAAGAACTTTACACCTGCAGAGTGAGGAAAAGGGCTAAGAAAATCACTCTGGACCCCTCACACCCGGCCCACTCTCTCTTTGAACTGTTGCCCTCTGGCCGACGCTACAGAGCACTGTGCACCAAAACAGCCAGACACAAGAACAGTTTTTTCCCCTTGGCCATATCCCACCTGAACAACACATAACACACCTCAGTACTGGACATCTATATACAACTCAACAAACCTTCTTCGGTATTTAGCACATATGCACATTCACAATTTTGTCTGGACATTTTTCCTTTTTCTGTATATTTTTATTACTATGGTTATTTATAATTTATTGTATATTCTCTTTAATAGTAGTGTTTATTACCTTAACTTTATGTATGTTTGCACTATGTTTGTACTTTCTGTTCCTAGCAAGACAAATTCCTTGTGTACGTGAACACACTTGGCAATAAAGCTCTTTCTGATTCTGATATATATATATATATATATATATATATATATATATATATATATATATATATATATATATATATATATATATATATATATATATATATATATATTCAGTTTAAAAAAAAAATAAAGTTACTATAAACAAAACTCTATTTTAAATAAAACAAACACACAAATGATGAGAGCTTGGTCCAAGAGCTCAAAGATTTTTTAGTGGACACATTTTGTCAATAGAGTAGAGTACAAAGTGTCGTCATCATTGCTGGAATTATTAATTGCTATGAGCTTGTTACATGGATGAACTATAGTGATCATTTTAAATTACTTTTAGATTAATTTGTGTAACCCACATGTAGTCAGGTTGTGATGGTCTTGAATAAACTTAAATAAATCAAGTTCATTTAGATGTTGCCACATGAAAATCTCTTTGTTAAATACCATCTTATTATCACAGATAAAAATGGTTGTGCTGTTTTTTTTTTTTGGAAACCAATACATTTTTCAGGATTCGTTGATAAATGAAAAGTTCAAAAGAACAACATTTATTACATTGATTTTTTTTTTTTGTAACAATGTCTTCACTTTTGATCAATTTAATGCATATTTGCTTATTAATTGTAGTAACTATGTTCTTTCTTTCTTTTTTTCTTTCTTTCTTTCTTTCAAATCACAGTGCCCTCCAACTTTTGAATAATAGTGCAAGTATTCTTGCTCAAAGTTCTAAACAAAAGACAAACAAAAGTTTTTTTTTTTTTTAAGGATTCCAAGGCTGATCCTGGATCAAATGGCTCTGGTAAAACCTTTATACTGGGAACTGCATTTGAATTTGGCCTCAATCTTTAGAGAATAACATTGATTGTTTGAAAAGTTACATTCTTAGAATGTAGCTCAAAAGTTAAACGGGCCACTGTTATGCTACTTCTTTGTCATTTTGGGGCTTGATATATAGCTATATGAACTCTTCCTGCAAATTTCAGAAGAAACCATGATATAAATTCCTAAAAATATAAAGACCCTCCCCATTCCAGATAAAATTATATCATTAATCATAAGCAAAACAACACAAAATTCAGCCCACAAGGTAGCCACTGCCAACATCCACAATAAAGCCGCCTAATGAGAACGATTCCACCCAGTTCCTGTGCTTGCTTTCTCCTCCCATTCATGAAAAGACACTTTCTTCCTTCTCTTTTGTACTGTTGAGGCACATGGCCAATGCCAATTGGACTGCTAGTGAAAACGGAGGCTAGGCGGGCAGCATTCACAATGTGCAGGCTATGCACCCCACTGAAGTCACCAACAGAAGGGCCATTCTAGTAGACCAGTCCACTGGCGATGGCTTGTTACCACATTCCACTTTGTTCCACTTATTCAAGAGGCTCGTGTCCATTCACGTGCTAGCCACATAACAGCAGCCTTTCTGTGTGGCCAAGCTTGCTTTGAAATCATCCAGATAACACATACAAAGTGGACCACATGCGTTACTGAAACCAGTGACAGTGTGGTTTGCATGCGACTAGACTCGTTTCAAAGTGGTTAATTGCTGTTAGCAAGTAAAGTGGGTGATTTCTCAAAGATTAGAAAGACTCATTGTGTTTATGGGTAATTATGCCCGCATACATGTATGTTTGTGTGTAATTAAATAAACTCAGTCAACAGATCATTTCTATCAGCAGCAACAGCATTTTCCATCCAGTCTACACTAATTTGGAGAATTTACAAAACAGCACAACAAGCATATCTTAATCTGTGTATACGTGTGAAATACTTCATAAGCCAGTGGCAAAAATACAAATAAAGGATGTTAATGAGGTATATGCAGTGTTTTCAAAACAGGAATATGACCGGCCTTTAAATTCAAAAGAAGATTATAGTCAACAAGCACCTCTGCTCCACCCGGCACTTCTCACTGTTTTTTTTTTTCTCCCTCCCTGAGTAAACGAAAACAGAATCTTAATTAGATTAAAAAAAAAAAAAAAAAAAAAAAAAAATTAAGTCGTTTAGATGTAATAACATCCAAAATATAGCTTTGAATGACACAAATTATATTGCTATATAATAAACAGTCCAGAAATCAGGCTGGCATTGGATCTTTGCAACTATATCACAAATATTTTTTTTTTCCAATTCCCAAATGGAACGCTTAATCCTCAGTGTTTTCATTTTAATGAGTTGTGCTTTGGCAACCATTCATGCATGGGTTTTAACTAGTTTTACATCTCAGGAACGTACTGACCACTGCTAATCCTCTTGTGATTTTTTTTAAACTAAAGCCTGTAGAATGCAGGCCTTTAATCACATGGCATTGGAATATACCAGGCCTTTATTAAATTAGGTTTCCTAATATAAGCTTTCTTTAATAGCTAGTAGTCATATTCTATGAATTGAGGGAAAACATGATGTAGAGCAGACTACACAGTGTAAAAGTGATTAGATAAATGCATGAACCAACACACCCAGAAATAAATCACTATCAAGATTTATTTGCATCATATCAGAACATGAACAGTACAGACATGACAAAGTGAGCCACAAGGACACCGTGTTCTATTGAACCTATAAAAAGGGAAGTTGTGAATCTGCTGAACTGAGTTTTATATTAGAAAAACTAACAAGAGATGAGAGCTAGAAAAAAAAAATTAATGCAAGTCTGATGGGATTAACCCTTTTAAAGATACACATTAAAATCAGATTGCCACTTGATTGAATTAGTCTCAAAGGTTGCATTTAATCTTCGTAAGTGAGTAAAAAAGTACATCTTTTACCCAAAAGCAATGCCGTATTATGGTGTTCTGTGAATTACATAACAGCGGTTGGATCAGAAATAATCTTTAGGCAAATTAAAGATCAAAAATCTCCCCACATGTAGGCTATTGAAACATGCAAGAAACCAAAACAGCAGAACCTCACTTTTAGTGAATTTCCTTTTGCTTTGTAGGCAATCAATCAATGAGTATTGTTATAAATGAGTTTATATAATTTTTATAATAAATAAATGTTGGTACACTCTTAAAAATGCTGGGTTAAATACAATCCAGAGCTGGATAAAATATGGATGAACCCAGCGATTGGGTTGTTTTTACCGAGCGGTTGGGTTACTGCCCAGAAGGCTGGGTTAAACATTTAACCCAACTGTTGGTTGAAAACAACCCAGCATGTGTTCTGTCCAATGTTTACCCAGCACTGGGTTGTATTTAACCCAGCTTTTTTTGTAGTGTATAAATAGTGATATAACCAAAGTAAAAATAAAATAAAATAAATCCTTGCACCTTGAAAAAACGTTAAATTCAAGGTAAAAGAAAAAAAAAGAAAGAAAGAAAAAATATATATATATTATTTTACAAATGTGATAAAGCTATAAAGTTATGAATATCAATATCTTTGTTATTTTATTATTTATTTTTGTCATTAGCTTCACAAAAAAATACTGAAATTAACAAACCAAAAACATAGTAGATAGCCTATCTATTCATTTCTATGAATTGCATGTTTAAATCCTGAATAAAGTGCGTCTTGTCATTAATGAACTAATCTGTTAAGCAATATGCTATGTATGTAGGTTATATGCAGTATAGCCTATTGCTATAACGACTTGAAAGTAATTATAGCCTAGTGTGTAAACACTTAATTTGAAATGTTGATTGATACATTCATTCAACCATGCATTTATTTGTTTGTATAGGCGTTCGCCGTAATCTAACAAGACTGAACAAAACAAGCTACTCTCTCATTACAACAGGAGTGGGCTTTGGTTTAGTTCAAACGCCCCTGTGACAAACAGTGAGTCACACCAAGACTCGCTCGAGCGCCGGTGTTGGTTTCGTCGCGGTACGTCACGGTTCCTCATATTTATTCAGCGAGGAGGCAGCGGCATCGACTAAACTGGCTGCTTCTGGTTTCAAGACACATAAATACAAAGCGAGACGCTGCCTGCGAATATACAAAGAACAGAGGACCGCTCTCCGCTTTACGCTGAAGACGACAAAGTCAGGTAAAGGCCATACTACATAGATGAATACTAAAAGAGGATTTGTATGTGTTTTTACTGCTACAGTAGCCTACTGCGCGTTTTAATGATGTGGGTTAACGGAGAAACGGTGAATCCAAACACAATCGTAAACAAAACTGACTCGCAGGACTGATCGGTGTTTTCATCTCGGACAGAAGGTGTTTCTCTGTCTTTTTGGGGTTTTTTTCTCCCCGTTATTTTTCTCGAAAGCAAAGTGCATTGTCTGTTACAATTCAGTTTTCATTGAGGTGCTTCTAATAATGCGCTGACGCATAAATTATCACATGGAAAAGGTACAGTAAAAGGTGATTGTTGATTTCATGAAAAAGGATATTTGGTAAATATTAATATTATTATTATTATTATTTTTTTATCGCTGGAGGCCACTCGCCGGTGACAGCATGTAGTTACGTGGCAGCGCTGATTCCACTGAACGCACTTTGTGCTGCTACTTTATCAGTAGCCAAACTTCGCTTGTCTCAACTCAAATGACCCAGTGCTTCGGGCTTTTATGCACACAGTTACTTTTTTAAAAATATTTGGATTTTAAAATGAGCATAATAATAATAGGCTAATATAGATTAATTTGTATAGATTAAATCCTTTCCTGTAGCTACAAGATTGTATCCCACCAGGAAAAAAAGATTCCTCTGCTGGCTTTGTGAAGGTTATCTTCTCCAAATAGACAGTTCCTGTCCTGTTTTATCTCCTGTATTTGGACTGTAGGTCTTAAATATGGGTCTGTATAACAGTTCCAAGTCTGCTTTTAAAAGAGAACACTCTGATAATATGAGAAGGATTGAGGGGAAAACTGCACAGTGTTCATATACATCCTTTGTCCTTCAATTTATTTTGAGTTGGGAGGTGTGTGTGTCCCAAAGCCCACCCTTAATCTGTGTCAAGTGAGGTGGCGGGACCTTGTGTTGTTATTATCCTGCTTTAAGGATAATACTCAATATTAAAGCCATAGTGATGTAAGAGTAGTGCTATTTGAGGTTGCTCAAATAGGAGAATTTCAAAATACACGAGTTGCTTCTCTTTTTATGTTAAGCAATGTCTCTGGATCAGTCTTGTTTAATTTTGTGCCAGTTCTGCTGGATTTGCTGTTGTTTTGAAAACTTGTTCTTGTGTTCTTGTTTTTTGTGTCCCTGTTGGAAGAAAAGGTGCAAAATGTCCTCAACATCAAAACTTCTAGTTGATGCTAACTGGGAACCTAAGTGTTTGTTAAAAAAAAGTTTGAAAGGCAGCCTTATATGGGTCATCTAATGTAGGATCTGACTGGAACGATGGAAACCATGACTTATATACAAAGTACATCTTATTTTCTGTTATGGCTTCATCCTAACTTCACGAGATGTGACCTTCTGCTTCTACCTTGAAACCAGATGTCCCACAAGGCAAGGACTTTTTCATGCATACAGTGTTTCGTACACAAACCCTCTCAACCATAACCACTGTGTTGAGAAGAGGCGAATGACTGTAGTTATGTTTTATTCGGTACAGCTGTTTGTAATGCCTTCAGCAACTTCTGATGTGCTCCATGATCTAGAAGAGCACACTGGTTATATCAGTGATGTGGGTCTGTTAAACATTGCACATACACTCTGGTTCACCGCAAACTGCATGAGATTGGAAAGGTCGGGTTAGGACCTGCAGATGCAGTTGAGTTTATCCAGGCCTTTCCATTTCAGGACCCCATCAAAGAACCTCTCCACCTCACTGTAGAGTTTCCTTTCTATGGGAGTTTCTGGTCGTGAGTCACCGATAAATGCCTCAATGCTTCTCTCAGTTCAACAGGAGGTCAATGCAGATCAGTGAAACAACACACATTCAAAAGCTTAATTTGCTAAAGGGACCCATTCAGTAGACAAGCATTAATTCAAGAATCAGGCACTTATCATACTATCACTGCTGGAACTAACCAAAGAGTTGCTTCAGTAGCAGCTTCCTCTGCTTAAGTTAAAAATGACAAAATTGGTCTAACTTCTTAAAGCGTCAATGTTATCTTTTTCAGAATCTTCACCCTGTAATTTTGCAAAGTTCTTCTATAGTTGTTTTTCTAGCTATAGGCCACACATAGAGATTTCTAGTATGCTTCATGCTTCCAGCAGTTCAGTGTAACAAAATATTATGTGTTTGCCTAATCCTTATTACACACATATTACTTCACATTATAGTTAAGGTTTTATGTTTTGCTATTTTGCCCTGACACTGATTGTTTTTACATGGTGAATTGATTTTCTTTGTAAAATGGTGTTCATCAAGTCAATTTAACAAATCTAAAGTTTTTAGTTCAGCCATATTACAAATCTGCTGATGTGTGGCTAAATTCAGTTGAAGTCACATACTGAGAATTCTCAAGAAGGAAACAACCCATTCATGCCTTAGCAGATACAATGTAGCCACCAAGCTAGCTCCTTTTAGTATTTATAATAAACGTTCTGATTGTCACTGTGCATCAGAAAAGCCGCAGGCAGCCCTTCCTGTCCTCTCCACACTCTAACAAACTGTGTTAATGAATTTGGCCTGTGCAGACTCCCAACAGGAGGTTATTGTGGTTTGTACTTAGAGCATAGTAGCCACAACCTCATTCATTTAAATCATATTCATTCACAGTTGTCCATCTCTTCCTCATCGCATGTGTGTGGCTATGCCTACGGGGTACAATAACAATGTTGACAGATACGAAGTGTGTGCATAAAGAAGAGAACATTGTTCTTTCACTTTGATGAAAGGAAAAATTCTGTTTAGTCCACCATAATAACATTCTGTATCCATAACAATATTCCACTTTCAGGTCCTTGATAAACTTTTTACGAGGTCCGTCCAACATCAGGTGCATCTTTTTCTTGTGGCAGTCACACACATAAGCTGGTGCGTTTATGTGAAAACCTTGCCTGAAAAGGCTCAATGGAAATGTGAAGAGCACATTCATTTCCTTGTGGCTGTAACAGTGTAATTATTTTCACAGCTACACACAGACCTTTTCCATTCGCTAGTGTAATGGACTCTGAATAAGGACATTTTACATTCTCCATTATGTTGTTGCAAGTCTGTTGCCCTGTTCCACGCTGATACTCATTTTAAAGCCCCGTTCACACCAAGAATGATAACTATAAAGATAACTATATTAGCGTCACCACCAAGCGGATATCATCGGTTTATTCTCAGCGCATTCTCGTCAACCTCTTTAAATTCTTGAGCTTGTGACAGCAGGATTGATTATGATGATTGGCTGTCAATATTTTTATCACTCATCGGCTGGAAAAAAAATCATTCTGAAAGTGATTCCAACGATATAGATTCTCTGTGCCTTTATCATTATAGTTGTGGTGTGGACTCTCTTCTTTAATATTGAGAACGATTTTTAGAACCATATCTTTATCGTTATCGTCCTTGGTGTGAGCGGGCCTTAGGCCTTTACCCATCTGAGGACACAAATTCACACTTCACGGGCCTTTATTCTTGTTCAGCACTGCAGTGGTGATATAAACACTCTCAACATGAGGTTGGAGATAAGAAATCTTATTTTGATTTTGGTGTTATTTAAGGTTATGGTTTGAAAAGGGACTGTGTTGCAGTCATTCCTGCAAACCACATGGTGAAAGATGGAAAGTATAAAATGTTCTGTCTTTTCCTCCTTTCTGTGAATAATCTCTATTATTTGTCTTGCTGGAGGGCTTGGCGTTTACTCTTAATAGCTTCTCCTCATCTCACCCTTCCCCAGATTCCCTAGAAGAAGAGTTTGGACGGCATGCAAAGTTGTGAAATATCTTCAGACAGCACTGATGATCCTCTTAGTAGTGCCTTACACAGACATCGACAACCGCGAATAGTAGTAATTGGCGCGGGCTTGGCCGGCCTTGCCGCCACCAAAACCCTTTTGGAGAACGGCTTCACCAATGTCACGGTGCTAGAAGCCTCAGACCGTATCGGAGGCAGAGTGCAAAGCATTCAGCACGGTGAGACAACTGTCTTCTCATGATAGCATCCTTTTTATTACTTCTTGACCTTTTTGGATCAAAAAATGTGTCTTTTCAAGGTGCCTCACCTCCTTTTCTCTACAGGTAAAACCACTTTGGAACTTGGAGCAACCTGGATCCATGGGGCAAATGGGAACCCTATCTACCACCTGGCTGAAGACAATGGGCTGCTGGAGCACACCACAGAGGAGGAGAGGAGTGTGGGCCGCATCAGCCTCTATGCCAAGAATGGTGTGGCCCACTACCAGACCAACAACGGCAAGCGGATCCCAAAAGATCTGGTGGAGGAGTTCAGTGACCTGTACAATGAGGTGATAGATGAGTGTCTGATTTAGCTGGAAGATTTTGGTGTAGCCTCTTGTGGATTATAAGCCTTGAATAAATTAATGCCAGTACGGCTGTGTTTTCACCTGGTATTAAGAAGTGTTTTGGTGATCCAATCATGAATGTTCAGCCAAGATGCATTTCTGTTTCCATCTGTATTAGACAGCTAACGTGAAGAGCAGGCGGAGCTTCACTGCAGTTAGGATCCCCTTAAAGATAGCGTTTCCACTACAAATGTGATGTGATTAAATGCACTGACTATGTCCATGTGTGGTTTCCATAAAAATCTTAATGCCAGGTGGAAACATGGCCTATGCCATTTGTATTCCCAATTGGAAATTCTGTTGGATGGGCTTTGTTCATTAATGGCCTCACTCTACCTGAACCAGTCCAGAGAATCTCAGCAGTTTTGTACAGTAGCTTAATATACCCTTCCAACATTTTTTCGTTAACTATAATTGCTTATAATTGTTAATGTGCGTCTTTCTGCTGAACAAACTCTTGGGAGTATTTTTTGTCAGAGATAGCATTTTTCACTTCAAGCTGCCAGCTGCCAGAGTAAAAGTCATATGTTTTGTGGCTGTTGCCTCATCCTGAGCTGCTGTTCTCAGAGTGAGCCTTTCTGCCTTATACCTCAGTAACTAATGCGATTAAACTCTTGTTTGTGGTAAGGATAGCTTCATGATCTGATGACTCCATGATTTCTCTCTCTTAACCTTGTTGAACAACCTCCTTTGTGCAGGTGTACGAGCTGACTCAGGAGTTCTTCCAGAATGGAAAGCCTGTGGGAGCCGAGAGTCAAAACAGTGTTGGGATCTTCACAAGAGATGTGGTGCGCAAGAAGATCATGCTCGATCCCTATGACTCAGAAAGCACCAAGAAACTCAAGTTATCTATGCTACAACAGTACCTCAAGGTGGGCAGGGCTCTAATGTTTCAGAGAGATTTTTCATAAGCAAATCATGGTTTGTTTAGCCACAGAATAGTTAAAAATCAAGATATATCTCTATAGACCTGATTTTGAAATTATAGGTGTGGCATCATGTTTGTCATGTCCGTAACAAGCCACAGTCGGAAATAACAGAGTTCCTGTCGTGAGCAGATTTACTGCAACTCTATGACAACATCAAATACATTGCATGTGTCCTCACATTTGTAAGACAACAGTGACGTCAAGCTCACTGCCATATATGCTTCCCACTTTGTTGCAACTGAGTTTCTCTTGCGAAATACAAAACTGTAGACTTCCGCCCACAGAGGTGTGGATTCAAAACATACTACTGTTTTAATCATTTCCCACACTTTGACCTAGACTCACAATGGGCTTGTATTTACAATCAATGGAATAATTCAACCTCTTTATAAACGTCACACAGTACTGTTTGTCACTCAGGCTATTCACAGAAATTCTACTAGTAATGAAAGCTCTGGATTACTGAGGTAAAAGTAGGACAGACATTGAATGTCATCCTGTAATGCTAGAGGTTATGGGAGGAAGGGGCAGGACCATAAAAAGCACTCAGCTGGCTTTATGCCTGCTAGACTGCCTGTGTTTGTTTACAGCAGTATAGTTTGGAACTGTAACCTTAGAGTAAATGGTGTATTTAGCAGAGTTCAAGCATTTACTGTGTGAAGACGATGTGAAAAGAACAGTAAATGAAGGTTTGCAAAGCTATTCATGAATGGTCACATCATCAGACTCAGTCAGGGTTGCCAGGTTTTCACAACAAAACCTGTCCAATTGCTACTCAAAATTAGCCCTATCATGTTTTGAGCGGGGTCCCCTGGTAAAAATCGCGTTCCGGGGGGGTAAAATACACTTTTTTTTTTTTGGTGAGGTTCCTCTGGTAAAATTCACATTTTAGGGGCTAAATATAACATTATTTGCTTAAACCCGCAGCAACAGTGTTAAAGTAGTCCAATGTGGCCAGACTTGGCAACACTGGACTCAGTAGACTTCAGTTTTAATGCCAAGAAGCACCATAACAGCAAGATGCTAGTAGGTTTATGCACAATTTCTTCTTTTCTTAACATCTTTTTTTGCCTCAGGTGGAGAGCTGTGAAAGCAGTTCCCCCAGCATGGATGAAGTGTCTCTAAGTGAGTTTGGTGAGTGGACCGAGATTCCTGGCGCTCACCATGTCATCCCCGCTGGTTTCATTAAAGTTGTTGAGATCCTGGCTCAGGACATTCTAAATCGTGTCCTCCGCCTCAGCAAGCCTGTCCGCCGTATCCACTGGAACTGCAGCTCCCATGATACAGAGGAAATTGTAGACCAGGCTGACCATAACCAGGACCAACGACCCAGCCCTTCTCCGGTCTGTGTGGAGTGTGAAGACGGCGAGTGTCTGCTGGCAGACCATGTGATCGTAACGGCCTCTCTTGGGGTCCTGAAGAAGGCTCACGAGACTTTCTTCTCCCCAGGACTGCCACTAGACAAGGCACAGGCCATCCAGAAATTGGGCATTAGTACTACCGACAAGATCTTTCTGGAGTTTGCAGAGCCCTTCTGGAGCCCCGAATGCAACAGCATTCAGTTTGTGTGGGAGGACGAGGCACAACTGGAAAGCCAAGCATACCCAGAAGAGCTGTGGTACCGAAAGATCTGCAGCTTTGATGTGCTGTATCCGCCCGAGCGCTATGGCCATATGCTGAGTGGCTGGATCTGCGGAGAAGAGGCCCTGCGCATGGAAAGGTGTGACGACGAGACTGTGGCGGAGATATGCACTGAACTACTGCGTCAGTTTACAGGTCAACACATGCGCAAGTGTGACACTGCAGTTATTTTAATGTAATTATACAAGTGTCCAAAATACCATGCAAGATTCTTGCCATTTTGGTAAAATCCTGTTTAAACTGAACCACAATCAGGTTGTGACAAAAAAAAAAAAAAAACAGCAACAAAAAAAAACACCCCTTTTAAAGACAGGGTAGGTGATTTGGTTCAAAAACATTTTTTGTTATGCTGGCTGAAAGTCTCTTCACATCCCAATAGCAAGAACTAAGTTAAGTGGTCTAAATGTATTTAAATGTATTTATATTGTGTGTGGAAGGCGTATGGCCATAAAATGTTCGTCCAATCAAAATGTTCGGTCCAAACATTATGATAGGCTGTCCTGTCAAAATATGCATTTGCATACCTCTGCGCACCCTGTTTGCACAGACATGATACGTTATCAGTGCGTTCCAGCGAGAATGAAAGGCGCTAGTACTGTAATATTATGGGATTTGTACTGTAATGTTTTCTCAGCGGTGAATGAGACATGAGGTAATCTGACAGCACTGCATTCAACCCTCAACCATCGACATCTCTCATCATGTCGCAGGTTAGTCTCCAGTCTGCCCGAGCGCTTTCATGTGTTTTTGAGGAGGCGTGGCTTTGCAAAGTGATTATGCAGGGAGGGTGTGGATCTTGCTTTCAAAGCTAGCTTACCATCGTTAGCCTTTCCAAAATCGCCTACCCTACCTTTAATTCTCATTATTGTTAATGCTTCATTTGCATAATGATTTTAGCTTCTCAGTACTATTCCCTGATTCATGTAACCCCCAATTTTGACCCTCTTAGAGAGCTGCATTTACACAACAATCAAGGTAGATAATTTTCTGCTGACAGGAGATTTGTGTAGGGGTTCAGGAATTGAATGCAATCAAGTTTGTCAGCCAAACAAGGAGTTTGTTTTGTCACATACACATTTAACTGGTTATATTAATGCTGTCCGATTGTCATGCTTTTAAGTTATATTTCTCTGTGACAAGAAGGCATATGTACCCGTTAAATCAGGGAAGAAAAAGGACCTCTGACAAAGTCAGGCCTCTAGTGTAAACGTACAGACAATGGCTCTAAAGTTTCCAGGGTTGTGTGAAATATTGCACAATAAACAACTCTGGTTTCTCTTCCACTGTAACCCTTTCATGACAGAACACGTGTCAGATATAAGGGTCAATGCACACATTCTCTCTAGGTGATGCCAACTGGCATGCCTCTTAACTAGGTCAGTCTGTTTTAATCCAGATCCACAGCAGGTTCCCCTCCCATCTGCCTCAGTCCTATATACAGTAATTAGTGTGCTGAAATTGGATTTGGTCACACCTTGCCACTGATAATTGAAAGGTACCCTAATTTCTGTCATTATTTGACAGTAGATTTAAGATTAACCTGCCTTGTCCAACACGTGTCCACCTTACCCACACCACCAAAACAAACACAGATCAGCGTAAAAGAACAACACTTTTTTTTTTAGAAACAGTTTTATTTTAATCAACTGGTAGTGTTTGGCAAATAGTCAACTTATTTTCATATGTTTGATGTTTCTAACAGGAAACCAGAATATTCCAAAACCAAGGCGTATCCTGCGCTCCTCGTGGGGCAGTAATCCCTATATCCGGGGTTCTTACTCCTTCACTCGAGTGGGCTCCAGCGGCAGAGATGTGGAGAAGTTAGCTGAGCCCCTGCCTTATATTAAGAACACTAAGGCTCCGGTAGGTTGAAATGAGTGGTATAAATTATTAAAGCAAAATTTGGTATCAAAATTTATGCATTATCTTTTTTGGAACAGCAAAGTATGTTGAAGTATCGCTGTTCTTTATAGGTGCATGTTTACATAGACATAGATGCAAACTGCTCACCTTTTTGAGATCAAAATAGGTCACCTATGGAATGCGTGCAGATGAGATGAGAAAGTGTTTTTGATTGGGGGGGGGGGGGGGGTACCATTTTACAGTACCACTAGTACCAATTCAATTCTATACCCGCTTATAGTCTCACTTTTAAACGCTCCTGTGTGTTTTTGTGTGTGTTCTCTGGTTTCAAATGACAAAACCACACATTTATTTACAACATGCTTTTGCAGTGTTGAGTATTGTAGCCAATCACAGGCATCTCTGTTGAAAGAAATGGCCAGTCAGCGGTGTTTTCTGTAGGTTTGTCAGAATCTGCTCTGAGCTCATTTTTGTTTTCGCAAGTAGAGTTCTACATGCTCGCAGATCTACAGAGAGAGATCTACGCAGATTGATTGTGTAGTTAGTCATTGATTATATCATTGAGTTTTCATGTGATAAAGCTCAGTCAGTTGCACTATTAGAGGAGCCCTTTGCTCGGTTTCTCTACATAATCCTTTGACAATTTGAAGAAAAGTTTTGTTTGTCTAATAGGACCGAACATCATTTCAGGAGTGACAAACGCGAGTGTAAAAAATTATGTGCGTGAATCCACTAAATTGTTCCGCCAGTCATTGCTATGATTGACAGTGATAACTAGCAACGGACAGAACGGACTATCTGACAAACCGATGTCAAAAATAGACCTGTGCATTAAGTGATGCAGAGTAACATAACTACAGCAGTAACAAGTCTGTGTTGGCTGAATATATTAAGGATAGTTAAAGATAACTTAAAACACTCTTTTTTTAGGTGTCCTTTTTTAATGAATGAATGAATGCATAAATGAATATTTCAAAATATTTCATGCATTATTTAATTATGCTAATACTATTTAAGTACAGTACTAAAATTTATAATAGTAATTTTATAATAAATCCAAAAGCAAGAAGTGAAAACTAGGGAGTGGAAATGGCAGCTGAGCTAATGAGTGATCCTCTGCTGCCATCTACTGGATATTATGGTAAATTCATGTAATTGTCATCTTAAAAGTCTTTGTTTTCCTCCAGGATTTTTGGCACATTTTTCACCCATGATGAGTTTGCATCCATTGTAGTGGGCAAATGATGATTTTTGTTTTCCATGAACTTATCTGCCAATTAAACCAAAAACAGCAGGGGCCTGTACCATGATGGCAGTTGAACAAATTCAGTTACATGATTGGTTTCAAATTGACAAAACCAAACCACTCCAATACGGCTTTGTTGGGTACCATGATGCTGATCATCAACTTTTTTTGCCAACTCAGGCTTTGATTCTGAGTTTGTGGAGCATCGGTGGTGAACAGCCAATCACATGCCTTGCAATGCAGAGCAATTGTGATTCACTTCTTGCGAGAGAGCCAATGAGATCCAAAACTCTTTTGCTAAAGGTTATGAGAATAAAGAATATGAGGAATTTAAACAAACTAACTCTGAAGAAAGTACTTCTCCATGAAAGAGAACAAATTAAATCAATGATCTTGCTCTATCAGTGCAGTCACAAGTGAAACTTGTGAAGTTAGTTTATATAGCTGATAGCATATAGCGAGAGACTTGAACATGTAAGGTCACATGTAGTTATTTTTAAAGCATTATCTATTGATTCTACAGCTTTTTTATATTACATATGATATGTATATATTAATATTCATTTAAAATAAATGCTTTATAATAATTGTTAATCTGAATTTGCTTGTAATTGATTAATAATAATATAAATCATATAATATTTATATAAATCATATAATAGTAATTATCTAAAAGTAATTATCATTAAAGCCAGACTTTTTTGTTTGTTTGTTTGTTTTTTGGAGGAAGAGAAACTGCGGAAGTGACATTTTGCATCAGATGTGTCACTTTGCTCACATCTGATTGGTCCAATTTCAGTTTGAGATCTCTAACCCAGAACATAACCTAAGCCGGAGCAGGTTAGCTGTGGAGTGTAAGTTACCATGGCAATGAATGCCGCTAAAAGCCAAGCCACTTTCATGGTACCTAAAACCCAGGATTGGTGCAAACTAAACTGAAACTTACCTGGCTAGCCAGCAAATCCGGCTTCATGGTACAGGCCCCAGGTGTTCTTCCACGGCATTATACTTGTTTATGATTATTTTAATCAAAGACCCTTGAATCCTGTTTAGAACCACTTAAATGGCTTTTTCACCTCATGTCATTGTTCAAATTTCCCAAGACTGCTCTAAAGTCAGGCTGGAGTCTTGCTTGCATGATGTTTTTTTTTAAATGTGTCATGTTGAGCTGTGCAGCACTGAGACTGAAATTTGAGTCAGATGAGAAGGTTGAGTTGTATAAAGACCAGACAAACACACACACACACACACACACACACACACACACACACACACACACACACACACACACAAACACACGCTCTGGCCAATTACGGGTCTGAAAGGAACAGTCTGACCCCACAGAGCACACTGCAAAAAAAGAACAAGAGGCTTGAGACTGTTAAATCACTTTTCTATAGCAGAAAGATAAAGACTCATGCTTAAAATAGCTTACTGGGCCCCAGGGCTGTAATGTTGTAGAGCATATGTTTGTTCAAGCTAACTTTTTGTTGTTCTTCTCTTTTCTTCTCCAAAGCCTCTACAGGTATTGTTTGCTGGGGAGGCCACCCATAGAAAATACTATTCCACTACCCATGGTGCTTTGTTGTCAGGGCAGAGGGAGGCCAACCGCTTGATCGAGCTGTACCAGTATTCCTTCGGTGCAGAAACCACAAAGCCTAACATTTAAAATAAAGCGCAACAAAAACAAGAACCACTTACTAGTGACAAAAACAATTGTGTTATGTGCTATCTGTATTTCAAATGATAAAATTATGTACGAAAACCAAGTAGGGGCATTAAACTAATAACAATAAATCCTCTTTATACTGTATTTAGATTAGCACTCTGTAGATTTTACTTGAGATGTACTGTACAAGGCTGCCATGTGGCACTATCTCTGGTCCTTATTTTTTCTTATTATTTTTAATCCATGTTATTATGTTTCTATAATTTAACAATTTTTTGTAAGTGCCTTCTGTATTTAATGTTGTCTTTAAAAATTAAACAACAAAAAAAGAGTTAATATGAATAAAGTGTATGTTAATGTGAAGAAGAATGTGTTTTTTTTTTCTTTCCAATTCTGTTTCTGCTTATTATTCAAATGTTTTATTTTTTTTTTTTTTTGTGTATATTCTTCTGTTACAAAATAACATATTTTTGAAACATTGATTGAACTATCTTACCAGGTTTCCAAGATTTAGGCCTTTTTTTTGTGTTTTTGTGGGTGTAGTAACTACAGATATTTTTTTTTTTTTTTTTTTTTACACTGTTTTGGTTCTGTACGACTAAAATTGCAGACTCTTGGGGCTCTGCTCTATTTTAAAAACAGCATTAAGTCACAAAATAAGTAAATTCGGAGCGACCACAAGAGGGCAGTGTTGACCTGGAAAGTTAAGATTTTTAAATCAATAAAAATAAATAAATAAAAACACACACAGTGAAATACCTCAAATTAAACTGCGCAACATATAATAAAAGGTGAAAATTGTAGAAAATCTATTGGATAAAAAATAAGGGAGATTACATATGAGAGGTGCCGACTTTTGTAAATTAGTTGATGCACTTTCATATAGAGGATGGTGGATTGGATATCCAGAGTATTTTAATGATGTTTGTTTCTGCTTAATACGATTTCTTTTGACGATTTTATTTTGATATGATTCCTTTTCTCTTTTTTTTATGCAAGTTTAATATGATTTTCTGATAAGATAGTCTGTAGCAATGATGGCCCAACCACCCCTAGTGGTCAGGAGCATTAAATGTGTGTAAATCCAGAGCATTTAGTAGAAATGCTGTTCATAGCAATAGTTTTTATTTTTTTATTGTTTATTCTTAGTAGAAATTTCAGTCTCCAGTCTGCTCTTTGAGTTCAATATGAGTTGAATGCCACCAGTGATTCTGAGCTTTATGTATTGACTGCCATCTTCTGGTCGGGAAGAAAATCACTAGACGTTGAATTATTTGTGTTGCATTCTTATCGACAGCTCCAAGAAGAGTTTTCCCTAACTTTTCAGTGTATACTTATCTGCTATATTTGTAAAACATTAGAGGCATGATGATTAAAAAAACCAAATATGCACGCTCACGTACACGTTTGAATTATATTTAAAGAGGAGATTGCTGCTTACCATCTTTTGGTTAGATGAGAGGGTCGTGGCCACACTGAGACAAGAATAGCAGTTTCAATCGTTTTTACTACATTAAGCCTTAAATCTGACGAGTGGCAAGGTGTGTGAACTAACAGAGGCTAATTAACGCTCACGTTGAGCCAGTGGGCGGAGCAAATTGACGACGTCGTTTCTCATCACGTGATAAATGGCTGTAATCATTGCTAATGTATTCGTCACTTAGGCGTGTTGTATAACATCAAGCAGACTCCGTCAAACAGGTCAAATGAATATGACACTATTTTGCTCACTATTTGTGAGCAGTAACTTTAAAAAAATTAATATAAAATAAGCTATTTATTTGATGTTTATGAAAAATATGTTAGCTTAATACAAAGTAAATAATATGAAGATAATATTGTAATAAATTTGATCAGTGAAGGCAAATTAAGTGATGCTAAAAAAAAGCTGATTAAAAAGTTTTCTGCTTTGAAAGAACTATTGAAACCACATATATTGGATTCATATATATAGGGCCCATATTTTTTCATGTAAATTAAAATGCATGTTTAATTTTATATATAGCTTTTTTTTTTCTTTTTCTTTTTTTTTCAAATGTAAACTGAGTTTAACTATAAAATCCCAGGTTATGAAAGATTTTGAAGCAGAAATCTCTCTCCACTATTCTTGTACTATTTTTATTCCCCTGTGTATGCGTGCAGTGACACAAACTAACCCCAATACAGATTTTGTTGTTTTTATAGGCAGACAAAATGACCACAACATTTATCTCTCTCTCATGGTGTTCAGCTTTTTGTACTGAGAAAGGTTTGAAATGTTCTCTGGCCTGAGAAATTGATAGACACACTAGAGGGCATTCCCACGATATAAAGCCTTTAGTGCCAGTACGTAGGGGGATGACACACATCTTATTATTACTTGAATCTTTTGACCTCTTGTTCCTGACCTGGCTGATTCTTGTGCTATGATTTTTAATTAATGCGCATACATTAATATTCTTCTTTCTACTCTTCTTTAAAACACTGAAAGTTGGCAAAGACTATAAAATACCAGTTTATTTTAGAACCTTACATCCATGTCATTATTCACTATGAACAAATCCTTGTTTATGCTTACATGCACTTTTGAAAAGAGCCTTTACGCATGTAAACAGAAACATATGCTACAGTATCACTCGAAACATTGACAGACGAACATGTTTTTTTTTTCAGTCCTCATGGACATGAAAATTCCCAAAGACATCTGTAGACCAGTGTTTACTCATATGCTTGTTTAGCTATAAACAAATGTCAGAGGAACACCAGAGCTTGAGATACAGAGCAGTATTAATGTGAGACCCTTGATTTACAGTCACTCTGGGGAGATCACTGTCGTGGATGGCTGGATTCAGAGCAAAACCATATGGCCACAGTTTGCCACTGGATATTTTTTCCCATCCACGATACAGGTAGTTCCTGATCCAAGGTCCTTTTTAAATTTGTTTTTGACTCATTTTGTTCAAACTCTGTGTTGAAGCAGGAATTATTCTTTTGGAATGAGTGGTAAGTAATTTCATTTAATAATTTTACAGGCTTATTTAGTGTACATAGCACACATGACAATTAGAAGCTATTCAAACACACATATCTATACACAGTTGTTCACATGGGCAATAATGTATATATGCAAATATATATTTGTGTGTATTGTAAAATATGAATATAAATTTGGACTAATATGCCAACTAGAGATAATGAAGCACTTGGAGAGACTTCCTGGCTCACTGCTCTTTTTGATGGCCCTGGTTCCTCTGAGTCTGGGCGATAGATTCACCTTGTTGATCTCCTTGCCCAACACCTCCATTCCTTTCAGTATTGGTCGGATTGGGGCTGGAGCTCTTATCGCTATCAGTTCTGTAAACAGCAGTCCGGACCTTCTGCAAGGTCAGTGAGCTATTTGTACCATGTAGAAAAGGAAGATGCACGATATTTGTTGATAATTAATGTAATATGTTGTTGAATTATTCATTATGTCAGGTCATCATCTGGATTACCATTATGTGGATGATGAATGCAATGATCTACGTGGCCCTGGGAAAATTGCGGCGCTTTACCATAGACACAAATACAGTGCTTTCATCGGACCTTCTTGCTCAAATGTATGTGGTTGTATTAACTTCCTTTCCAAGACAATTGAAGGTCAAAACAAATAAATAATAAAAATACAGCAGAACGTATTTTTAAATGGAACGTGTCAAAAATAACAATCACTCACTCATTATATCATTACTCAGACAATAGACTTTCAAATTAAGGTATCTGTCTTCTACAAGCACACAGTTCCAATTAAAGCTTAAAATTGACTTTTAACGCATGAAGGGCTATCAAAAAGTAATTACAAAAGTCGTTATAATCTCATTTGTCACAAGATATCATCATTACAAGACGAAGGACTATCAAATGTTCGTTGAGTAGGAAATGGAGCATTATCATCTGTTGCTAATTCTTATTTAAGGTCTGCGCAGTGACTGCTAAACTAGCAGCTTATTGGAACATTGCTGTCATCAGCCCCGTATGTGCAGATCAACAGTTTCTAGATAAAAAGGTCTGCTTTAATGTGTATATTACAATGAATACACTTATATCTTAAAATGCTCTTTGCTTTCAGTTGCTAAATGTCTTTTTCTCTTGGCCCCTTTAAATTCAGGCTTATCCGACCTTAACAAGAGTCTTTGGACCTTTTACTAAACTAGGGGCTTTCTTTGTGGAAATCTGTAAGCAGTTTGGCTGGCAGCGCATTGGCATTATCTATGACAATAAACAGTCCTGGGTTATTCCCGTCGAGGGGATCAGGTATGTAATACACCTTGAAACTGAGAGGTGGAAAATCTATGTATATTTACATTTATTACAAACTGCATGTACATTGTAAAAATAAATAAATAAATAAAAAGTAATTTTTAGTCTATATTAAGAACAAAAAAATATTGCACCAAGTAGAAAAGGAACTGTACTGGTTAATGTACATTTTGCATATAAATGTAAAGTTTTTTTTTTAGAACAAGTCATCTAATAATCTACTGTAAAAAAAAAAAAAAAAAAAGTGTAAATTGACATTACCAGAATTCCCTGTGTGACAGTTCACATTTGATTGAAATATATAGCAGTTAAATATCTTGTTGATAAATAAATAAATATATATATATATATATATATATATACAGTGGGTAAAAAAAATATTTGATCCCTTGTTGATTTTGTACGTTTGCCTACTGACAAAGAAATGATCAGTATATAATTTTAATGGTAGGTTTATTTGAACAGTGAGAGACGGGATAACAACAAAAAATCCAGAAAAACGCATTTCAAACAAGTTATAAATTGATTTGCATTTTAATGAGTGAAATAAGTATTTGATCTCCTATCAGTCAGCAACTATCACTCCCTCTCTTAAAGGGAGCACTCCTAATCTCAGCTTGTTACCTGTATAAAAGACATCCTGTCCACTGAAGCAATCAATCAATTAGATTCCAAACTCTCAACCATGGCCAAAACCAAAGAGCTGTCCAAGGATGTCAGGGACAAGATTGTAGACCTATGAGGCTGAAATGGGCTACAAGACCATCATCAAGCAGCTTGGTGAGAAGGTGACAACAGTTGGTGCGATTATTCGCAAATGGAAGAAACACAAAATAACTGTCAATCTCCCTCGGACTGGGGCTCCATGCAAGATCTCACCTCGTGGAGTTTCAATGATCACGAGAACAGTGAGGAATTAGCCCAGAACTACACGGGAGGATCTTGTCAATGATCTCAAGGCAGCTGGGACCATAGTCACCAAGAAAACAATTGGTAACACACTACGCCGTGAAATCCTGCAGCGCCCACAAGGTCCCCCTGCTCAAGAAAGCCCGTCTGAAGTGAATGAACATCTGAACATCTGACCATCAATGAAACACCTATGAACATCTGAATGATTCAGAGGATAACTGGGTGAAAGTGTTGTGGTCAGATGAGACCAAAATCGAGCTCTTTGGCATCAACTCAACTCGCCGTGTTTGGAGGAGGAGGAATGCTGCCTATGTCCCCAAGAACACCATCCCCACCGTCAAACATGGAGGTGGAAACATTATGCTTTGGGGGTGTTTTTCTGCTAAGGGGACAAATGCACCGCATCAAAGGGACGATGGACGGGGCCATGTACCGTCAGGGCCAGGGAATTGAAGCCAGCCAGGGCATTGAAAATGGGTCGTGGATGGGTATTCCAGCATGACAATGACCCAAATCCCACGGGCAAAGCAACAAAGGGGTGGCTCAAGAAGAAGCACATTAAGGTCCTGGAGTGGCCTAGCCAGTCTCCAGACCTTAATCCCATAGAAAATCTGTGGAGGGAGCCGAAGGTTCGAGTTGCCAAACGTCAGCCTCGAAACCTTAATGACTTGGATAGGATCTGCAAAGAGGAGTGGGACAAAATCCTTCCTGAGACGTGTGCAAACCTGATGGCCAACTACAAGAAACGTCTGACCTCTGTGATTGCCAACAAGGGTTTTGCCACCAAGTACTAAGTCATGTTTTGCGAAGGGGTCAAATACTTATTTGACTCATTAAAATGCAAATCAATTCATAACTTTTTTTTTTTCGTTTTTCTGTATTTTTGTTGTTATTATTTTGTCTCTCACTGTTCAAATAAACCTACCATTAAAATTATAGACTGATCATTTCTTTGTCAGTGGGCAAACGTACAAAATCAGCAGGGGATCAAATATTTTTTTCTCCCCCACTGTATGTATATAGTTGCTATTATAAGTCAAGAAGTTCATCTTGGAATTATTTAAATTCATTTTCTCAAAAGGTATCAAGCGGAGCACAATAACATCACAGTGGCCAAGTATCAAGAAATCCATGGCTCTCTTTCTCAAGGATCCTTGTCGACCTGGTCCTGGGTCTTAACTGAGGTGGCTCAAGTCTCTCGCAGTAAGAAAAATCCCATCTGATGCAAATTTGTTCTCTCAAAAGCTGCGAGGAACCAAACAATGAAACTACTGTTTGTGTCCTTTTGCCTATACAGTTATTGTGATATCAGCACATGGCAAGGTTGTTCGCAGTTTGCTAATTGAAGCTCACAAGAAAGGCCTCACCAACGGAGATTTTGTTTTCTTTTGTTTCGAGCCATACAAGCAAAAGGTGTTATTTGGCAGTTTTGACTGGAAACAAGGTGTGTATTATATAACAACAAAATCAATGACTGTGCTCATAAAATGAGACATTACTGAACATGATGTCATTTTCTATTTATACTACATGGTTTTCTTCTTTCTCAGGTGATGAATATGACTCAGCGGCCAAGCAAGCTTATCAGGCTCTGTTTTTCCTGTCTCTGTATAAACCCAGTGATAAACGCTATCAGGCCTTCTCAGAGAATGTCATCAAAAGATCCAAAATAGACTTTGGCTATACATATGCTCATAATGAAAAGGTTTGCTTTTATTATGCACATCAACAAAGAAAGAGTTTATTGTCAATGATACCACATCTGAATTTTGGTGCGAGGGCATGTGGTTGAATGGATGGAAGGCCACGTTATGGGAAATTTAGTTTGCTTTTAAATATCACTATGCTAGAGAGAATAACTTTTAGGTTATTTCATTATGACTTTAATTCCACAGGTGTCATTCCTAGCAGCCATAGCCCATGATAGTGTCTGGCTGTATGCCCAGACATTAAACGAAACTTTGGCAGAAAAAGAAAACCCATATGATGGCTTAGCCATCACTAGACGAATGTGGAACAGAACCATTACAGGTTTGTAGAGCATAACATATATCCAGTGATTCCCAACTGGATTTAAGACTACATGTGCGTATGCAATGCTGTATTATTTAGTATAATATGAGTTAAAAGGAGCATATTTCTGGTTTTGATTTGTTTTCTAGTTACATGCTTTGTGATTTTTTGTTAAACAGGTATTCAAGGAGATGTAACTATTGATGCAAGTGGAGACCGTGAGTTAAATTACATGATGAAACAATTCCAAGGTAGTAATAACCAGTGTCAGGTGAGCCACTAACATATGCTTTCTATCTAGACCAAACCAGTGCAAGCCATGTGAAAACTGCTCTGCTATTCTGAATTGCATTTGTCAAATGAGTCATAGGGTTCTCTACACAGGTCATTGCGAACTATTTTGGGACTTATAAGGCAGTACAAGGGGTTCAAATCAAGTGGCCTGGAGGACGGACAACTCCTCCCAAAGACTCTCCAGACTGTGGCTTTCATGGAGAACTCTGCATCAATCTAGGTATTGGCCAACCCGGACTCATAGGAAAAATGTGACTGTGGCAACAATTCTGCAAATTATATTACATAACTTCTTGCACATTTCATGACACTTGTGAAATGTCAAGTCTGGGGCAGAGGCATGTTTTTCAATGATGGGTTGGTGTTTGGACTTTCATGGCCTCTAAGTTTAATGTATTTTACTGTCCATCATTTGTTAATCTGGAAGGTGTGCTAATAACACACAGCAACATGATATGAGGCTTGGAAGCGTCTTCATGCACTTCTGCTTTTCAGCTCTGTTGAGGGGCCGGTTAAAGGCTATAGTAACTTTGTAACTTTGTTTCCAGTAGGGGGCACCAGATACCCAACTTTGCTCCACACACGTTCATTCACACCCCACCACTCAGCCCTTGCTTTCTCACCCCTTTATTTTCATCTTTTTTGGCATTGCCCCATACCCTATCTTTGATTAAAAAATGGGGGAAAGAAAAAAATCTTGAATAATGTACCGATGCCTGCAAGAGCCAAATGTCCAACTCTGTGGCAATATAGATTACTCAGCTATTCACTGACTGAATCTCCCTCAAGCTAACAGGTCGAAGTAATAAAGTCTGGACAGACTTATGCAACCAGATATAATACTTTTATCAAAGGTGACTGGATGTGACTGTTTCATATTGCATTCCTACAGAATTACTCTTGGTGGCTTCCAGTCTTGCTGTATCATAATTCTATAAATGGACGTAGTTCACCCAGCAGACCTGCAGATCGCAAATGTGTGTGTTTTATTTTCAGAGAGAAAATTCTTGATTGCTTTGGGGATTATTGCTGGCTTGGTGGCTGCAGGGACCCTTGCAATCTGTGCTTTATACAGGTAATAGTTAAAGTGTGTATTTTTAACTGCTCTTAAACATTAACAATGCTGAATCAAGTGTAGAAATGAGGTAATTTGCATAAGATGCATGTACTTTTTTCTTCCCAAGAGATTTGTTTTTGCTAGTTACACCATTTCCATTTACTTTGGATGTAAGATTTGCATGTTATACTGCAATTATGTTGAAACATTCTGTTGATTTTATAGTTCATGAATGCCAGACTAAATTCAGCTGAAATGTTAGAGCTGATGCCCAAAAATGCAAGCCTTATTCAATCAGCTCCACTGCTGTTCTTCAGTTTTTCTCAGTACTTCAGCATTTATTGGCTTTGTAGAAATACGCTCTTAGATTTTCTGCAGTCTTCAGATTAAACTGATATTTATTACCAGGAAGTTCAAACTCCAGGAGGTAGCTTCCAAGATGCTGTGGACAGTCAATGCTGATGATGTCGTAATGATGGAGCATCACTTCTCAACCATGCCAGCAAAGGTTTTGAGAGGATTATAAGTTTAAGTAATTCTTCTGGCCCACAATTTACTTTATTTTGTAATGCAAGAACATAATAGCAGTTGTGAGGCAGGAATAATACATATAATTAACAATGTAATAGACACTGTCATCTAAAGAGATACCCACCTCTACCTCCTAATCATTACTGTTTTAATTATGGTTTGTATGGAATTACCACATGCACGAATGAATCTATCGAATATAGATTCTCCTCTTTGTGGTTCAGTCCCACAGATCCAAACCCATTCAGGCTTCTTTGGAGTCTATAATTGGCAGCATGCAAGACAAGCCATCGGCACACAGAACCGCAGTCTATAAAGTGAAGTATTTGGGATTGTGTTTACACATTTACGTCACTGGATTCTGAATTTATGCTACAAAACACTGGGCATGATTCAGTTGCCCAATAAAATGATTCATAGTTCAGTTAATTCAATTTATTTTTTCTCACCTTCAGGGGTCAATCTGCTCTGTTTGCTTTCTGAATTTAAGAAGCACTCATCTGAGCAGCGAGCTGCTGGCGGAACTCAAACATGTAAACTCTGCTTAAAACATTGACAAATGCATGTCATTTTTTAAACTGTATGTTGATGATATGATGTACTTCAACCAGTACCTCTGTGTCTTCAGTGCAGAGATTCGTCCCACTATAACCTTTGTAAATTTATTGGAGCGGCCCTGGAGACCCCTCAGCCCTTCATTCTTACAGAGTACTGCCCTAAAGGAAGCTTGCAGGTGCTATTACACAGATAATTGTTTCTTTTCTATCAGCATTTTCAAACTATGTATTTCTTCAGGATTTTCTTATGGGGTTTTAATATTGGCATTTAATATTGGGTTTATGAATAAATAGGTCTAACTATTGGGACAATGGTTGTAATCCTTATACAGGAAATGTATTGCAACATATAAAATGCAGCTTCAAAATGTGTTAGAACATAACATCAATGTATCATCAAGTAAAGTTTTCCACAGACCTTATTTTGTTTTAAAATTCCAGAAAGCATTCTAGTAGATTAGCTATCTGAGTTTTTGTAGTTTTCTGAGTTTACATAATTATTGTTACATTTTTAGTACACCAGCAAAAACTAGATTTACAATTTTCTAGAATTTTTGGGTGAACTGAAAAAGTGCTATGTTCTTATTGTCTTAAGAATAACGAAGGTTTTTTGCCCCCAAAATTTACAGGACATTTTGAAGAATGAGTCTATTAAGCTGGACTGGACCTTCAAGTATTCCCTCATGCTAGATATTGTAAAGGTCAAAGTTTCTGTGTTTTATAGTTTAAACTGTTTTCCGCTGACAGTAGAATATAAAACAGTGATGGATAAATTTTGACTTTGATGTAGGGCATGGACTATTTGCACCACAGTCCCTTGCACTGTCACGGTTGCCTCTCGTCATCGAGCTGTGTCGTGGACAGCCGCTTTGTCCTGAAGGTCACTGATTTTGGACTTAACGCAGTCAGGCGTTCAGACTCAGAGAAGAGCCCTGGATTTGACCCCTGGATGGGTAAGCTGGAAATATAGAACTTTTAAGAAGCAAATAATGTTTGCTTGGATGAAAAATATATAATTCATTCAGAGCTCAATACATAAACACAAATATGTTTCACACATAAATACAAAATGTAGTTTTGTTTAGATTTTGAAATATGTTTTAATTTTAAGCTCTGCTCTGGCGAGCACCAGAGCTGCTGAGGGAGTCCATTTCAGCTAATGGTACTCAAAAAGGTGACATCTACAGTTTTGCCATTATCGCTCAAGAGGTAGTATATCGTAGAGGGCCTTTCTACATCCCCAACTGTCACTTCAGTGCTAGAGGTATGGTAATACACTCCTCTCCCTCTCTCTATAAAGCCTCTTTTCATAACATAAGGTAAACCATTTCGGATGGATAACAGTACAGGACTGTTGGTGACTCTCTCCCTGTCTGTTTTTCAGAGATTGTGGAGAGGGTCAGAGCGAGAGGCTGTAGCCCACTGAGGCCTCACATAGACCCATCGGAGGGTGTAGAGGAACTGGAGGGAATCATAGTCAGCTGCTGGAGAGAGAAACCTGCAGAGAGACCAGACTTCTCTTCTCTCAGGACTGCCATCAAGAATCTCTTTCCTAATGGGTCAGTAATGAAGCAAGACACAGAGCAATACTATTTTATTTATTTAAGCATGTCTACATCTCATTTGCCTGGTTGGTTTAGAAACAATCAACTTTTTACAGTGCGCAGTTGACTGATTCAAATTCAGATGCTTTGAAAATAGGTTTAATTGAATCAAGAACCAGCTTCATAAATTATATGTATCGCTAATCTGAACTTCTGTTTGTATGTGTGTGCATTTATCTATGGATATCAGTGTCGTTATTGTTAATTAAACCTATAAATATTAGATCTTAAAATAGTTATGACTTTATCTTAAGCTTAGAAAATTAGAAATGTTGCCATTACAACTAACTTTAATAGAATAAGTTTTAAATAAGTACTAAAATTACTAAAACCAAAATAAAAATGCATTAAAGATAAACAGAAATAATAATAAATATAGCTGCAAGCAGCAATTACGGGGCCAAGCACTCCAGTGGCAAAATTAGGAGTTTAGCATGGCATGGAGCATCAGACCAAATGCAACAATCAGTAATAAAAGCAATTTTTAGGATGATTGTATTTGAAATGGCTGAAAAATCAAATTCAATCTCTAGTAATATGATTAAATGGCTTATCACTTTTGACCAACAGGTGGCGCTGTAATAAAATCATTTTGGTGTGTTCTGTGTGATGTGACAATGGCACACACAAAGTTTGTTGTCATTATGTCAAAGCTTTGCAAAGATATAGCCTCAGACTCAGTTTGGCACCATGCCTAAAATTTGTAACAGTGCTGTACGAAAACGGTTTTGTCAATCAACACGAAATGCATAACTTTTTGTCAGCACCGTCTGAAGATGATCCGACTCGATTTTGGTGAAAATCGGACAAACGTTTGAGGAGGAGTTAGAAAAAGTAGGTTTTTAACATAAATCAAAATGGCGGACAGGGAGTTCAGATTTCCTAAGGGAAAACTGGTATGTATTTTGTCGGCATGATCCAAGGAATATTTTGAGTTTCATTACAATAGGCTAATGCAATCAAAAGTTATTAGCATTTTTGGAAATTTCATAATTAAAGGTTAATGAATGGCTTATTACTCTTGAACAATAGGTGGTGATGTTACCAAATTGATGTGGTGTGGTCAGTGTGAGGCGACAATGGCACATACAAAGTTTGGTGTAAATATGTCAAACCTTTGCAGAGATACAGCCCTCAGATGCAGTTTGGCATCTTTCCAGTAAATTCGTTGATGCGCTAAATGAAAACAGTTTCGTATATCGACACGAAATCCATAACTTTTTGCCAAATTGGTCTGAAGATGATCCAAGCCAAATTTGGTGAAAATCGGACTAACGGTCTAGGAGGAGTTTTTCAAAAAGTTAAAAAAAGTAGGTTTTCAACATGAATCAAAATGGTGGACAGGAAGTTCAGCCAATATTGGTAAAATTGGCATCGGTGTTCTCGGCATGAACCAAGGAATCTATCAACATGAGATTGATTACAATAGGCTAATGTAAGCAAAAGTTATTAGCATTTTTAGAAGTTTCATTATAACTTTTGACCACAGGGTGGCGCTGCCCCCAAACCTTTTGAGTACCATCAGGGTATGGTGCCGAAGATGCAAACCGAGTTTTATAATGATACGCTAATGCATCCATGAAATACAGCGTTTTAGAACATAATTCAAAATGGCCGACGCCCAAAATGGCTGACATGGAAAAACTAGGTATTATTCGACTCGGCTTGATGCACTGAATCTAAAGAGACAAGTTTTGTGATTTTTGGCCAAACCATTCAGAAGTTATAAGCAAAAATATGCATTTTTCATATCTCCTGACCACTAGGGGGCACAGCGCCGAAACACTGCAGGTAGTCTCAGGTCATGCTTTTCATAACACACACCAAGATTGGTCTCAATACGCCAAACTAGAGAGTTTGAGTTAGAGACTCCAAATTTGCTATGGTTAATGTTGGGACTGTCCTCTACCAGTGTGCCAAATTTCACAACTTTCCCGCAAGTGGTTCTATGGGCTGCCATAGACTTCGAGTGGAAGAAAAAAAGAACGCTAATGATTATAATAGGTGTCTCTGTACCTTCAGTGCTTGGCCCCTAATAAAAGCACATAACAAAATTACTAAAGCTTAAATTAGAATTAAAATGAATAATGAAAATATGAAAATAAAAGCACATTTAAAATATTAATAAATACTATAGTAGTATATAAATAATACTTCTAACAGAAAGATAATATTTATTTCGTACAACAAGTATCTTCACTTATTTATTTATCTCAATCAGCTAATAAACCTTATATTCTGCATTTTTAATTTACATCATATACAGCACACTATAAAACAGTGACATGTTGAATACCACAGACTAAAACAAAGAGAACCACAAACACTCTGACTTTTATGGCCCTCTCTGGACTGCACTTTTATTAGACTTTCTGCTGATACAATCTTCCCCACTTGCAGAGTAAGATTCCCAAGTGAAGTCAGTGTTAACACTGAGATAAGTTTGATTAAAGGCACTTAAACAAGCAGTGCTGAGGAATCAGTAGTGTACAGCTATCTCTCCTTCCCAATCTAATGCTGTCTTGACACTGCTATAGTTACACGTTCTTCCTCTTTGTGCTTGTTTCAGCTCTAAATGAGGGTAGTTGTGACTAATTGAGCACTTTTGAGGTAATAAAGAATAACAGGGAAGGGACTCAAAGGACCATTAATTACACTTACAAATGACAGTGCTTAATCAGGTAGACAAACAAACAGGATATGGCCACTCTGGGGACCAGTGACACACAACCCAGCGATCACAGAGTCCCATGAGAACACCCCTGTCACAACGTATCACGCTAAACATTTATACTGGCCTTGGAGGATGAAGGGAGAGAAAAACAAAACAAAAAACAATGGTGTTGTGTGTACTGTGCACTGATAAATGTTTCTTTTGCAGCAAATTGCCCTTGAAGGGACAATAAATAATTACTGATGCTTTAATGTGATAGTGCTAAAGCTAGTTAGTAGTAATAAAAAAATATTTTTGCTGAGCATTTGTGTGTGTGCACAGGGGGTCTGAGAACATTTTGGATAACCTGCTGTCCCGTATGGAGCAGTATGCGTCTAATCTGGAGGAGATAGTCAATGAACGTACCACTGAACTCCAGGAAGAGAAGAAGCGAGCAGAGGGACTGCTCACTCAGATGTTGCCACGGTAATGCTCCAGATTATAACCAAAAAATAAAAATAAAACAAATGCTGATCCAAAGCTACCTAGAGCTCATTTCTTCCTTTTAAACTCTTCTTCCTTTTTTTCCATTCTTTGATTTACAAAGTAAATATGCATATAGGCTATGCCACACCAAGCTGAAGGTTTACCATCAGCCAATGTCAGGCTGTCTTTGAGCACCTGTTGGTGTAGTTTTTGTAGAATGTTCCATTTGTTGGACCATCTCTTGGTGAGAGAGCCTACACTGATTGGCTGTTCAATTTAGCAAAACAGTGCACGCAAAGTCAAGAGGACACACACAGATTGCTTTTTTGGCTCTTCCAGTTTGTCTTTTTGTGTGATGAATACAGACTACTGCCTCTCACTGGTATGGAGAGTTGAAATTTCTTGTTGCATGCAAAGCGTGGTGAGCTTCTGTTTACCATATTTTAATAGAGAGACAGAAATCTGTCAGATTTAATTAAAATGTGTTTTGAAGATGAATGACAGTTTTGGGTAATGAATGTAATGATGTAAATGATGACAGATTTTTATTTTTGGGTGAACTATCTCTTTAACACCTGGTTAAATTGGATGTATAGGGAATATGATGTAGGTTTTCTTGTTGATATAGTGCAGGCAAAAGTGGCATGACTGTTATGTGAATTCGATCACAACACTTCAGTTGCTAAAAACTTGCTTGCACCTGGTCTAACAAGCCTACGTGACAAGACCAGTGATCATCACCAAGCCCTCCACTTGATACCTGCCTTTGAAAAGTGCCTGTCTTTTTTCTTGTATTTTTAGATGTGTAGCTGCTCAGCTCATTGCGGGAAAGACAGTGAGAGCAGAGACCTACGACTGCGTCACCATCTATTTCAGTGACATTGAAGGCTTCACAGCCATGTCAGCATCCCTCACGCCAATGCAGGTGATGAAAGGCACAGAGACTCGAACAGCATCTCAGAGAATTTCTGCCCAGTACTTTCTGAGTAGGCCTTGCAGGCATTTAAAAAAAAATAATAATAATTCGCAGTGGTTTTTTAAAAAAACTGTAGGTCCTATGTGGGTTCATTTGTTCAGATTTTGATCGTATTTTTAAAAATACATATGTCCAGAGCTATTTGGGGAGGTTTGAGGAGCCGCTGTCTTCTGTTGTCTAAGACTTTGAAATACCCTACACTTGTTAAATGATGTATGTGCCTGTGTGTGTTTGTTTGTGTAGGGGTCTGTTGTAAGATCAAATACCCACATAGTACGCTCTGGTATGGGTTTCATATGTCGCATAAGAGCTCCTGACATTACTTGGTGACATGGCTCAAGTGCCAAAAACTCTACTCTGTCACGAATATCAGGCTATACTAGCATAGCTGCTGGCTCGCTAGCCTGTCTGAGCCTTAAAGTGGAAATAATGCATTCACATGAGGGTATTTTTGGACCATACTGAAGCCCACAGCTGAACCACAACGGAAAACTATTGTCACCTTACAGAAACTTTGATCTCTGTATCTGTATCTGTAAGCTGAGTGCTATAAACTGACCGCACTTGTTTCCTTTGCTGTAGGTGGTGAACGTGCTGAATGACCTGTACACATACTTTGACAATATCATTGACAACCACAATGTTTATAAGGTACATAATCTGATTGCCTCACTATCATGCGAGACGATTTTCTCCATTGTAGGAAATGAGTTGCTTCATGTGTCCTTTGCTGTATCCAGGTAGAAACCATTGGCGATGCCTACATGGTAGTGTCGGGCCTGCCTACAAGGAATGGAGACGACCATGCAAAAGAAATAGCAAGAATGTCATTAGCTGTAGTGCAGGGCATGAGGAGCTTCTCCAGTCCACACGTACCAGAGCAGCAGCTGAGGGTCCGCATTGGAGTTCATTCAGGTAATAACTGGATGGTGACAGCTCTTTGGCTGTGCTATTCTTGTAAGTTCACTGGCCTGCACTGACCCTGATCAATCACAAAAAAATAAAAATAAAAATATATATATTAATAATAATAATTGTGCTCAGGATATGAGCGTACTGGGATTGTAATTCATTTAATGTAAAGCAACACTTTTTAAAAAAAAAAATTTTTTTTTTTTTTTTTTTTTACTAAAATATGAACAAGTATACAAGGCGTGCCCAATCTTAGCAGTAGTTCAAGAGCTAGGTTGGCAAATTTCTTTTGTCTGCCAAAATCACATTTTCAATTCACAATTCACAAAATGTACATTATAATTCAAAAGTAGGGTTTTAAAATAATAATAACAATAAATAACAACAATACTACTATAATATAAATATTTTCTTTCAAGTAAATACTGTTCTTTTGAACTTTCTGTTCATCAAAGAAAATGTATCATGGATTCCACAAAAATAAATAAATAAAACATGTTTATTTTGCACCAAATTAGCATCTTGTAATGATTTCTGAAGGATTATGTGACACTGAAGACTGGAGTTAAGATGCTGAAAATTCACCTTTGCCATCACAGTAATAAACTGTTTTTTGTTTTTTTTTAATATTTCAAAATAGAAAACAAAATAAAAATTAAATAAAATGAACAATCCTCTATGTATAAAAATCCAATATAAAGTATAGCAAATAAAATAATATATCAGCACGCATAAAATTATGCGCAATATACTGTAAGAAACAGATGGAACAGATTGTGCATTATAAATGACTGCTTCTCATAAATACATTTGATTATGACTGTTTTTTGTTTTTTATACAGAAGGTTTATACAGTACATTTCATTTCTTCTCTCTCTTGCCTTTTTCAGTTATGTTTTCAATAGAAAACCAATGACGCATTTGTATATTCATTCTGATTTGGTCAATTCACGCATCAGAGGAGTGTTTATGCTGCTCAGGCATTCATGCAGTGATTTCAACTTGCCAACTTGGCTTATGACACACATAAGAAAGATTCAAATAAAATACATCATTATACATTATATTACATAGCATCAAGAGCTGTAGTAGTGGAGAAGGAGAAACTCTATTTATAATGTGTTTGTTAAAACTACTAAAGGTTGTGGAAAAATACAGAATCATTAAAAAAATAATAACAATAATAATTTTGCTTGTTACAGGGCCTTGTGTCGCGGGGGTTGTGGGTCTGAAAATGCCACGCTACTGTTTATTTGGAGACACTGTGAACACTGCCTCCAGGATGGAGACATATGGATTATGTAAGATTACTCATGAAGGATGTGCTGACAGCAGATTGGGAAGATATGTCAGAGAAGCATTTTAAATGAAATGCATGTGATTGATCTGACCCCTGCCTTGACCTTAGCACTTTGTTTTGACCGGCTTTTAGTTATGTAATAGTGGAGACAGACATCATATCGTTTTATTTTCCCCTCTCAGCACTGAAGATCCATGTGAGCAGTTCCACCAAGTCTCTCCTTGACACTTTCAGGACTTTCCGCTGTGAACTGCGAGGTGACATCCACATAAAGGTACAGAGTTTCTGCCACTGTGACATTCACCTCAGAAAGCATCATATTGCTTTCATCTCGCCTGTCTTACCACATCACAACAATCCGATTCACTCAGCTGATTCATTTCACACATATTTATTTTAGGATTGGT